>JAYJMF010000017.1:2482005-2497913 GCA_036873715.1 Salvia sclarea
TTGAAATTTTTTATGAATTAATTTTTTTATATTAGGGAAAAGGAAAAAAGAAAAGAAAAAAGAGAGAAGAATGAGAAAGAAAATAGAAGAGAGAGAGAGAGAGAGAGAGAAATGAATGGAAGAAATGGAATAGAAAGAGAGAAATTGATGAAAAAATTAAGTGTAAAAGTTGTGAAGAAAAAAGAGAGAGAAAGAGGAGAGAGAAAAATTGATGAAGAATTGAGGAGAGAGAAAATTTGGTGGGAAAAAGTTACCGTTGCAACTCTCCTTTTATATATAATCGATTAATACTCCACTATAAAAGAAGCTTAAAAGTCATTATTACTGCGTTTTGTTAACGCTTTTTTTTTTAGCCCAAAACGATTCGGGCTTCGGAATTCGAAACCGGGTCAGACCCGAATTCTAAACGGGTAACCCGCCTCGAATTCAAATTTCAAATTTCAAAATTGAAAACCCCATATCCGTTACTCCGCCATTTTTACCCCCCAAATTCTTCCATTTCCGCCATTATTACTTATTTTCCCCAAAAGACACTCTCTCGTTGTCTCTGGAAACTCTCTCTCTCTCTCACAATCAAACCCTAAATCCGCCATGGCCGGAGCGAAGAAAGCTCCCCTCACCACCAGCAACAATGCCAACATCCCGCCGCCCGAAACCACCGCCGGCGGCGGCGGCGGCAGCAAGAAAACCATCGAGCAAATGTACCAGAAGAAGTCGCAGCTCGAGCACATCCTCCTCCGCCCCGACACCTACATCGGATCCGTGGAGAAGCACACGCAAACGCTGTGGGTGTACGACAACGAACAGATGGTGCAGAGATCCGTCTCCTACGTTCCCGGCCTGTACAAGATCTTCGATGAAATCCTCGTGAACGCCGCCGATAACAAGCAGAGGGATCCGAAAATGGACTCTGTGAAGGTGACAATCGACGTCGAGGCGAATTGTATCAGCGTTTACAACACTGGGGATGGGATTCCGGTTGAAATCCACCAGGAGGAAGGTGTTTACGTGCCGGAGCTGATTTTCGGGCATTTGCTCACGAGTAGCAATTACGACGATAATGAGAAGAAGACCGTCGGTGGGAGGAACGGTTACGGCGCTAAGCTCACCAACATATTCTCGACAGAGTTTATAGTCGAAACCGCGGATGGTAAAAGGCAGAAAATGTACAAGCAGGTATGGTTATCATCTCTGAGGTTTAGATTTAGTTTGCGACGTTTGCTGTTACTCGGTGATTTTTTGGAATTCACGTCATAATTGGAAATTTTGTGGTATGCTCTGTTTTGCGATAGTTAGGGTTCTTCTTCTGATTTTAAGTTTGTGTTTATTTGTCACTCTTTGATTCAATATTTTGAGATTCGTAGCGTCTGAGCATTAAGTTATTGGTCTTAATCGTAATCTCTGAGCATTTTTTGTCTACCTATTGAGCTCGTGTGGAATTGCTGTGTAGGTTTCAAATATTAATGTGCAGTCCTTTTTTTTTGAGAATGAATTCTGTGCTGTCCATAAATCCACACTTGTGTATCATCTGTGAGGTTCTGATTCAGTTTGTGACCGTTTGCTGTTGCTCTTTTAATTTTTTGGAATTCACAAAATATTTGGAAAATATGTGATATGCTCTGTTTTGTGATAGGGTTCTTATTTTGATTTTAAGTTTGCGTTTTTTGTCACTATTTGATTTGATTCAATATCTTGAGATTTGTAGTGTCTAAGCATTAAGTTATTGGTGATATGCGTAATCTCTGAGCCTATTTTATGTCTTTCTATTGAGCTCATGTGGAATTGCTGTGTAGGTTTCAAATTATCCTGTGCAGGCCTTTTTTTGTTTTGTTTTGAGAAAGTAGTATTTGATAGGGTTCATATGCTCTTATTTGTGATACTTAGTGTTATTCTTCTGATGTTAAGTTTGCGTTCTTTGCCACTCTTTGATTCAATATCTTGAGACTCGTAGCGTCTAAGCATTAAGTTATTGGTAATATGCGTAATCTCTGAGCGGTTTTATGTCTCCTATTGATCTCATGTGGAACTGCAGTGTAGGTTTCAAACTATGCTATGCAGTCCTTAAATCCACACTTGTGTATCTCGTATTTGATAGTGTTCATATGCTCTGATTTGTGATAGTTAGGGTTCTTCTTCTGGCTTCAAGTTTGCGTTCGTTTGTCACTCTTTAATTCAGTATCTTGAGTATCGTAGCGTCTAAGCATTAAGTTATTGGTGATATGTGTAACCTCTGGGCCATTTTATGGCTTCCTATTGAGCTCATGTTGAATTGCTGTGTTGGTTTCAAACTATTCTGTTCGGTCATTGAATGATCACTTGTGTATGTTATATTTGAAAGGGTTCAGTCTGGTGCTAATTCTGATATTGCCTTATGTTATGAAGGTTTTCTCAAATAACATGGGTACCAAATCCGAGCCTACTGTTTCAAACTGTAGCGCGACTGAGAATTGGACTAAGATCACTTTCAAGCCAGATTTGGCAAAATTTAGCATGACTTGTTTGGAGGATGATGTTGTTGCTCTGATGAAGAAGCGTGTGATTGATGTTGCTGGATGCCTTGGGAAAACGGTGAAGGTTGAATTGAACGGACAGGTGTTTCAGTTCAGATCGTTTTCAAACTATTGCGACCTTTATTTGAAATCTGTCTCTGGTGACTCAGAGGCGCTCCCAAGGTACTCGCTTTTCATTGCCGTGCGATGTTTTTTCACATATAATTTGCTAACTTGATTTTAACTTACTGGCAGATTTGAAGAGCATGTGCACAATAGATGGCAGATTTGTATAAGTCGAAGTGATGGACAGTTTCAACAGGTACCGAACCATCCTTATTTTCTAGGCTTATCTTTACCTTCTGGTTTCAATTGATCTATATAGCGATAAGGATGTTGTTTTGAAATAGGATATGATATGAAAAAACTATAATGTTCATTGTGCAGGTCAGCTTTGTAAATGGAATTGCAACCATCAAAGGTGGCACTCATGTCGACTATGTTACTAATAAAGTAGCCAGCCACCTTGTTAGTGTAATCAATGCCAAGAATAAGAAGAACAAAGGTATTGAGGTCAAGCCTCATAATGTGAAAAGTCATTTGTGGGTATTTGTCAATGCTCTCATTGACAACCCTGCTTTTGACTCTCAAACCAAGGAGACCCTGACACTTCGTTCTGGAAGTTTTGGGTCTTCATGGGATTTCACACCAAAGTTCCTGGACAGAGGTTAGTGATTTCAGAGCCAATGGCTCTTATTTTTCCATAACGCTGATTTCAATATATTTTTCCATTTAGAAGTTCTAACACTACCATTTCGTACCTGCAGTGGCCAAGTCTGACATAATGAGGAATATTGAGGAATGGACAGAGTTTAAACTACAGAAAGATCTGAAGAAAACTGATGGATCGAGAAACAAAAGGGTCCTTGTAGAGAAGCATTCTGAAGCTCACGAGTGGGGCAAAAAGGAGGCAGACCGATGTACATTGATTTTGACAGAAGGAGATTCTGCCAAGGCACTAGCTGTAAGTTTTATTTAGATTATGTTTTGGACAGGAGAAACCTGTTTATATTTGGTGGGAAGCTTATGAAATATTTCTTTTGCAGATTGCTGGACTCACTGTTATCGGTAAAAAACACTATGGTGTGTTTCCTTTGAGAGGAAAGTTGCTCAATGTTAGGGAAGCGAGCCATACTCAGATTATGCAGAATGTTGAGTTTACTAAGATTAAGCAGATTATGGGTCTGCAGCACGGCGTGAAATATGATGATGCCAAATCACTCAAGTCACTCAAGTATGGCCATGTGATGATTATGACTGATCAGGTTTCTTTCTGAGCTATATTAATTTAGTTCACATTCCACATCCATGGTGCTTAGTGCTGGATATTCCCTAACATTCCTGTGTTACAGCATACTGATGTATTATAAATATATTTTTTGTTTTGTTCATTTAAACTCAGATTGAGTCTTTCCGGTGTGCAGGATCATGATGGTTCCCACATCAAGGGTTTATTGATCAATTTATTCCATTCATTCTGGCCATCATTGCTCAAAGTTCCTGATTTTCTTCTGGAGTTCATAACCCCGATTGTCAAGGTTTTAAGAGGCACATACTCGTGTATACTACATGCTGCGGTACCTTATCCACTAATTTCTTACTTTTTCTCAATCCAGGCTAAACATAAAGATGGCAGAAGAAGGGAAGCTTTCTATACAATGCCTCAGTATGAATCATGGAAAGAAAGCCTGGGGACTGAAGCAAAAAATTGGACCATTAAGTACTATAAGGTTTGTCATCCTCTGAAATGTGCTGCAGCTGGTTTGTGGAAGCTCTGTTATCCTTAATGTAGTCTCATCCACCAACTCATATCAATTACAGGGGTTGGGAACTAGCACAAGTGATGAAGCGAAGGAGTACTTTAGGGACATTGAAAAACACAAGAAAGATTTTGTTTGGGAAGATGACGAAGATGGTGAAGCAATAGAACTTGCTTTCAGTAAGAAGAAGATCGAAGCTAGAAAAAATTGGCTTCGGCAATTTGAGGTGAGATTCTGGATAATAATCACTCTTCATTTCACATTTAGATTTTCATTGTTAACAAGCTAAACCTTATGATTCTCATAAAAAATTAAATCTCTGTTTTTTTTTTCAGCCTGGCACATTCCTTGATGATGCAGACAAACACATTACATACCGTGACTTTGTTCATAAGGAGCTGATACTGTTCTCAATAGCAGATGTCCAGAGATCAATTCCATCTATGGTTGATGGAATGAAACCTGGACAGCGAAAGATACTCTTCTGCTCTTTCAAGAGGAACTTCGTCAAGGAAGCAAAGGTGGCACAGTTTTGTGGTTATGTATCAGAACACTCGGCTTATCATCATGGAGAGCAGAGTCTTTATAGTACCATCATTGGTATGGCTCAAGATTATGTAGGCAGCAACAACATAAATCTTTTGTTACCAAATGGTCAGTTTGGTACTCGAGGCCAGGTAATATACCTTCAGATAATTTTACTTTTAGCAACAAAGAAAAGAACAACTTAACTATGAAAAGTATCTCATGGTATATGGGCTTCCATTCTCAGGGCGGGAAGGATCATGCCAGTGCCAGATACATTTATACGCAGCTGGCTCCAGTGACACGATATTTGTTTCCTAAGGCAGATGACGTTCTCCTAAACTATTTAAATGAAGATGGGCAATCAATTGAACCTACATGGTGAGCTTCTATGAGTTTATAGGATTGTGAGTTTGAGATTTAAGGGATGTTTTGTACTGATGCTGTTTTCTTACTATAGGTACATGCCAATTATACCAATGGTTCTTGTGAATGGAAGTGAAGGAATAGGCACTGGATGGAGTTCCTATGTGCCTAATTACAATCCCTTTGATATCATACGAAATATTAGGCACTTGTTGAATGATGAACCAATGGAGCCAATGCATCCATGGTATAAAGGATTCATTGGTTCAATTGATAAAAATGTGATGAAGGATACTGGAAGCTACAATGTTAGTGGAAATATAGAGGAGGTGGATGAGACTACATTAAGGATAACAGAGCTTCCAATTCGAAAGTGGACTCAAGATTACAAGGAGTTTCTGGAGTCTGTTTCAGCTGACAATGATAAGAGCACAGATCCTTTCATTAGGGTATGTACTTGTTGATCTTGATATAGTGTAGATTGGGAAGTAAATCTCAAGGACATTGTTTAATATTTTTAATTTTTTACCAGGAATTTTGCGACAACAGTGGTGGAGAGATAGTGCATTTCTCAATTTGTTTGGCCGAGGAGAAGGTTGCAGCTGTTAGGCAAGAGGGGTTGTTGAAGAAATTAAAGCTATCGACATCTATTAGCACAAACAACATGCATCTCTTTGACCCTCGAGGTGTAATAAAGAAATATGACACTCCCGAACAGAGTACGTGACATAAATATTGAAGTCGCAGAATTTACTTTTCTTAAGCCTAGCTGATGAAATGACTTCTTCTCTCAATGCAGTTCTTGAAGAATTCTTTTGTCTAAGGCTGGAGTTCTATGACAAACGCAAAGTAAATTTTTTGTTATCGTTAAGATATCTCCTTTATATTTCGTCTATGTAGTCTAGGATATGCTTGAGCTTTCTAAGTGAAATTATTACTGACTATTTATTCTTTTCATTGCAGAAAACTGTCTTGGCCAACCTTGAGAAGGAGATGTTGAAATGTGACAATAAGTGTAGATTTATAAAAGGAGTTGTTGAAGGTAGCATAGTTGTGAGCAACAGGAAAAGGGCTGATCTGTTCCTAGAGTTGAAAGCAAAGGGTTTTACTCCTTTGCCAAATAAGGAAAAAGCTTCCGAAGTTTCGATCGCTGGTGCATCTGATGATGCAGAAGAATCTGAAGAGACCAGTGAAGTTCCACTTGCGCAAGGGGTTTCCTCTGGTGATTATGATTACCTGCTTTCTTTGGCGATTGGAACCCTAACACTTGAAAAGATGAATGAGTTGCTTGCTGAGAGGGACAAGCGTGCTGCAGAAGTCGAAGACCTGAAACAAACATCAGTTAAGAGCTTGTGGATGAGAGATATTGATGCCCTGGAGACCAAGCTTATTGAGGTGAGATGTACAATTGATTTAATTGGCTTGTTTTGCTCCACTCAAGTCTTGCTGCTGCCTGCTTATGTTAGTATTTCTTTAGGAACAAACCAAATATGAGAAAAAATGGGCGGCTGACAGAAAAAGGATACACGATGGTGCATATGCAAAAGGACCACAAAGAAACCCACGGAAGAAGAATGTAAAGACAACCAAGAAGGAACTTTCTGAGGACCCCATGGAAGTTTCTGAGAACACTCTGCCTGAAACTGGTTAGTTACAAACAGAATACTTCATGTTACTAGCTAATTGATTGTGGTGATGTAATTTCTATTTCTTTTCAGTCAAAGTTGCTGAAGTCAAGAAACCGCGAGGCAGAGCAGCTGCTAAGAAGAAGGCTCCCGCAGCTATGACTGAACCTTCTGAAGACTCTATGGAGGTTTCCGTGAACACTGTGCCCGAAGTCAAGAAACCAAGAGGCAAAGCAGCTGCCAAGAAAGCTCCTGCAGCTAAGGTAAAAAATGCTTGATTGTTGTCTATGGATTTTATTTTCTATGAATACGTCTGCTCCTGTGAAATTAAGGCTCTTTATTGGGAAGCATTAGCATACATTTTCTAAGCTTTGCTGTTATCATTTAAATATGGTAGGTCACTGCAACTGTTGGTGAAGATGATGATGATGACATAGCTGATCTTAGGCAGAGAATGGCTGCTTACAATTTTGACTCTTCTCCTGATCGTTCGGAAGGTAAGTGGAAAACCGACAAACTCATTATCTATAAATTCGAGAGAATGGCTGCTTACAGTTTGGACTCTTCTCCACTCTTCTTACAGACATGGAATCCGAGGTGGCCCAGGTGCCTGCAACAAAGAAACAACCGGCCAAAAGAGGTGCTGCAAAGAAGAAGCCGCCTTCAAGTGTTTCAGAGATTGATGACAACGATGATGATGATGTGGTGTTCATTGCTGATAATGAAAAGAAGGGTGGTAGAAAACCAGCAGCAGCCGTGAAACCGCCTCTTGCTGGGATGAAGAAAAGAGCACCAGTTGGACAGAAGCTGATCACAGAAGTGCTGAAGCCTACAGAAGTTTCTCCTGATAAGAAAGTGAGGAAAATGAGGGCGTCGCCTTTTAACAAGAAGAGCGGTTCTATTCTTGGAAGGACTATCGATGTGGATGACGAAGAAGATGAAGCCTCAGGAGGTTCTGCTTCTACTTTGGGTAGTGCGAGTGACGCTGTAGCTCCAGCAACGGCAGCACGCCCCAAGAGGGCAACTCGGGTTCAGACGAGGTATGTCATCAGTGATTCTGATAGTGAGAAGGGTGATGATGGAGATGAGACTGCTAGTGAGGAAGAAGAGGATTTTGGCTCTGATGAGGATTAGATTTGTATTTACATAATCTGAGAAATGAGGTCTGATATGTGATGAATGTTTCTGAGTCATTTGTGCATGACTCTGCTGTATGACTCTGTATCATGTTATGGAATTAACTCTTATTGTCTATGGCTCTGTGTTGATTTTGGTTGCTTGGTTTTCTATTTTAATCTAATTGAGTGTGTTAGCTTCTTCTGAAGTTAGCTCCTTTTGAACTGATGAAAATAGGTATTAGGTTTAAATTATGTGTATTTTTGGCATGATGGATTTTTAGTTTTCGTTGCAGTAATATCATCTTGTGTTCTTTTTCATATTTATATTACAAATATTCTAGATTGATTTATCTCTAATAAGTAAGATAATCAGCTGAGTTAAAATTTTATTTAAGAGTGTCCTAATTGTATAAATATTCGATAATCGATATAATTCTCACAGTCAAGCAAACATTACCTCTTAAGTGTTGCAATCTGAAAAATTCAAATTGTGTATAAGTTTTTATTTTCTTAAAATATTGAAATGAAACGTATTTAATAGGACAAAGAGACCACTCTTACGCTCTTCATTTATTTATTTATTTTGAGGTAACTCTCACGCTCTTATTCAAAACTGAATTTGGAAACCATGTTACATAGAAATTGGGATAGTGGTCCAACATTGTTGAGAAATAAAAATTTCCTTATTTACCTCGCACGTCCAATGGTCCACTTTTTTATGTCATTAGTTAAAATAAGAATTTCCTTATTTACCTCGCACGTCCAATTAAAATGGATTATGGATCTGTGTTATTCATGTAACATAAAAGTCAAAAGATCCATTAAGAAAACAAGAATTTCCTTATTTACCAGATTGAACTGAGACAATGAACACCATGAATTTTGAAGCCATAAAGACGAAAACCATACCACGAAAAATTCTAAACATGCTGATATTTCAAAGAAAACAAATTGAATTTAGGTACTTGTGGATTAAAAAAAATAATACCAAGTTTGATAGCGTATTTTCTCCATCTGCATTTCTGTTCCACAACAAGGAATGTTTCCATCCTATAATGGGAGATATTAGCTACCCTTTGTACAAATTCTAGTTAGTACTACACTGCATTAAAAAAGACTGATAAACCTACAAATCGACTAACACGATAGTCAATCGCCCAACCGACATACAGCACCAGACGAAAAACTCACCTCATTAATCACGTCGTGAGGTTCCTTCTCGTCGCTTCCATCTTCAACAGAAGATCCTTGATATCGGTTTCCATCCTCATCTTCATGTTGAAGTATTCCTGATAAGCTCTCTCGACAGCCTGGAGCTCTTCCACCTTCTGCTTCCGCATCTCCTCAGCTTCACCCAGGCGGAGCTTGGTGATCCGGCTCGTGTATTCTTCTTCGATTCTTTCGCTCTTGGTCACTGAGATGCGTTTCAGAGCTTCGGATTCCTTTCTTGCGTCTTCTGCGCGTGCTTGGAACATCTTAGCCTCGGCCTGTTTGATTCTCACTATGCTTTCCAGTTCATCAAATACAGGCTCTTTTTGGGCAATTTTTTGGATATCCATGTTCACCGCGTATTTATCATTCTTATTGCTGTCGTAATCATGGATTAGATTGACCGGATCTCCCAAGAGAGGAGCCTTTTCTGGAAACACAGGCTTCATCCACCCTGCTCCTTGGCTAGACCCGGCTATGCCGTTGCTGCCTTCTTGTTTTCTTGTTTGTAACTCTTTTCTGGGTTCGATAGCGCTGGCAGGCCTTTCCGAATTGGTTTCTGCAACAATAGAAAGCCGCAAGATTTAAGTCGACTACTAGGCAATCAAAAATACATCGAGGCAAGAAACAAAATATGACGAGGCAAGTAAAATGATGCATGAAATAAGAAAGTTTCAAACTTCCATATGATCAACTCAGACATTTAAATAACAATAACTCTACGGTTTTAAAAATAGCTCAAAATGAAGAAGACATCCGAGATCAACTCTTTAGTGATAACTAGAATCATGAATGAAGGCGGCAAAACCCGTGAACCTATACAATTTTAGCAAACTGAAGTGCTTTTCATGGGAATGAAACACGCTTTAGACATTGGTGATAGAGATTAGCATTATAATTGTGACGTTCTGTAAAAAAACGAGCATCAACCCATTAAAACACGATAGAAATCACAAAGCACTCGAAGATCATGTCAGGCTAAATTAGAAGCGTCTAAACGAGGTAAGTTTGGGGTAATAAATAGTGACTTCATAGTTCATACAATGAACCTAATATAATAAAAACAGAGAAAGTCAATTTTCTGAACCAGAGCAGCAATCTTCAGTAAACAACCACACATGTAATTGGTATTTCTACAGCTTAGCATCATTCGGACTTGTATGCTAGAAGCTAAGATATCCTATGACACAAAAACCAGTAATAAAATGGCAAAACATGTTCTAAAAGAAGATGAACGAGGATCTGCTTTTGATCACCCACACTCTAAAATTCCAAAAACTTGCATGCTATCGCTAAAGAACTGCAACACAATACCAGTAACAGATGGGAAAATATTGTTTCCATAAAATGCTCTTTGAGCAATTTTTTACCTAACTCCACTATAATGCATGATGGGAGGTGATTATGCAGTTCAAAGAACAGAAGAGAAGATAGACCAAACATACCATTGAAAAAGTTCATTATATAATTCTGCGCCTCCTGAAGATCTGATCTTTTAGCCAATCTAGACAGCATCCGCACCGCAATTTCATGGAGCTGTTTCCCCCTCACATCCTCACTGGCATAAAATATTCTTCTCACGTATTCAAGTTCTCTAGAAAGATTTTCTGCAGTCCATTCTTTGACGAAGTTCTGGAAAACTTCCTTTACAAAGCCAAACATCTCAGAAGGATGATCACAGGCAACACAGTAGAACTGCATTTCTGTAGTACCTTGAGCACCGGATACACTACGCCCGTTTCTGATATGAGATTCTCGTAACCCACAATCCGCATGGCACCAATGTAAGCAAACATCACAACCGACCCAACTACATGTGTTAGATGCCATGTCAAACTTTGAACACACGAGACACATGCAATCCCTGCAAAAGTCACTCCGCTGCGAACATATTTTGCAGTCACATTCATCCACAGGAAGAAGACTCCGGCAACTGAGATTTCTACATCGCATATTGAGAAATATTTCTGCCAAATCTGAGGTCGTGATATCATATTTTTGCAGAAGAAATTCACGAAGCCCTGTTTTCAAAGCCACCAAGATCTCCAATTGGATACGATTTGCATTTAGTAGCATATCCAGAGTAATGTCTGACCTCTTCTGTAATGCCTTCTGCAAAGCACTCAGCTGCCACTGCTTACCTTGGTTTGAGATTATATCACGGGCAAACTCTTTAATAAATGGCATGTGCTTTGCATTCATCTCATTGAACCTCCGAGCCATTGTCGGTATTGGTTCAGAAACTATCATGGTAACTATAGACTCGGCAAGGTCAGTGCCAACCCCTATGTCTTGATCTTTAACATCCCTTCCATTGTTCCTTTGTGAGTTACTAGAATCTTTCTCTGCCAGTGACTGCCTATTGTCTTTCGAATACTCAGATCCATTTTCATAAACGCCGAAACCTTGAGCTCCAGACAACTGCTTACTACTTAATTGCCTTTCAAGACCAATCAGCATCTTTGAGCTTCCTCCAGCACCTCTCATATTTTGCAGGGCAGCTTGTCCACTGGAGTTGCCTTGGGACGATTGCTGATGCAAGACATTTTCTCTCGATGAAGTTCCTTGATAAGCAGAACCCTCCTTATTCTTAGCCTCTTCTAAAGACAAGGCTTTCCAATCCACCCCCTGAAATAGTGGTTTGCTACCAACAGATTTCTCATAATCAAGTGCATTATGAGTCAAAGAGCAGCTAGGGTTGTGAGTAAACTGCTGGGACCCAGAAAATGACATTGAAGCTGTAAACCCATCAGAACTTGTCCGAAACGAGCTGGCAAATGATTGAACACTTCTTGCATGACTAGGAGAACCTGGAGCTTGTCTCTGAGAACCAATTGGCAATAATACATTTGGCAAGCTAAGAGAAAGCTCAAGGGCTAGTTTATCATCTTTAGGCTTGCTATGTGTAGATTGCTCCACTTTCTCTGGCTTTTTTATTGGATCGGTTGAGAAAAACTGGAACCCCCTGGTACTTGGCCCTTCCATTTCAATGTCTCTACTTTCTGTGAGGTCCCTTGGTTTGTTATCAACCTCAAAATTAGTCTCTGTAAAGAGAACACCATCAGAGGGCAATAAAGCAACACTTTTACCCTTGTCCTTCACACTCGGGGTTGTTTTCTCTGGAGTAGGCAGCTCATTTTTTCCTGTTGCTTGTACACTTCCCGTCACTTCCGCATCATCTCCCTTCACTTGCTTGTTAACAATGCGGTCTTCCTGTTGCTCCTGTAAAGTTGATAGCTTCTCATCATATGTGCTGTCTGCAACCTCCTCCAAACAGCCTTCTCTTCCATCATCCTGTACATGATTACCACCTCCATTTTCTCCCTTTGCATCATTATCATCTCTACTACCCCCTGCCTCTTGGAATGATGTATCCCGACGATCAGGCAAGTCGCCATTCTGGCTAACAACATCTTCCGCCTCCTTAGACTGTCCATCTTCTGCTTGCTCCTCACAGCTGTCCACTTTACTTGTGTTCCCCCTTTCTGCTGATGAGAAACTCACCTTGTCCTGTGATACATTGTTTTCATCCCGGGGTTCATTATCGAGCTTCTTCTTGGGTGAGGTCTGTTTCTCAGCAGCCTTATCCTCATTAACTGGCTCAGCGGAAGGCACGTCAGGTTGAGGATCAGGTTCCAGTTCACCTTCTTCTCGCTCGCTGCTGGGACCACCACCACTCTCCACTTGCATTTCTTCACATTTCTTGCCTTCAACACTCTTTGATCGCTCACTTCCGGAATCCTTAGACCAGGCCGGAGATTTTGCATCTCTGAATCCCTGGGGAGACTTTGCCTTGCCAATTTCCTTCGATTCCCCTCTAGTTCCTCTACTCGCCTCACTGCCACTCCTGGCCCCATCATCGACATCTTTCCCACTACCAAATCTCCTCCACGACGCACCAATACCCTCCCTTTTAGGCCTATCCCTCTCAGACCTAAACCCCTTGGGAAAGTCTCTCCTAGGCGCAGAAAAGCTCTGAGACCGATACATCTGATCCGCCCCATACCCAGGCCTCGGAGACGAGCTCAATATCCCTCTATCATTCCCGTTCCCATCTTTATGGCGATCGTAAGTCTTCCTCCTATCATAATTCTCCAAATCATAATCCGGCCGCTTCCTAATCAATTTCGTACTCTCCCTCTCATCTTCCAACCGATCATACCTAGATGTCGACGAAGACAACACCTTCCTCCCACTATCAGACGACCTGTAGTAAGAGCTCCTATGCAAAGACGATGACGAACGCTGCGGAGCAGCCTCATCTTCTCTCCTCACCCAATCCTTCAGAGCCCCCTTCTCCCCGTACGAGTGCAGATCATCACTGGACCTCAACCTCTTCATACTTTTCCAGCTCGCGAAATCAAATTATATTACAAATAAAATAACATCACCATACTAAATTACAACAAAAAAAAAAAAGAAAAGAAAATACTCACACCAAGCATATGAACCAACAAGATAACCCTCTCCTACAGTACAACAACAATCAACAGATCGACTCAAAATCCCGAATCAACCACTAAACCTACCGATTAACTGAGCTAACACAACACGAGCCAGCTCATATCCTCCTCGACTGCAGAGAAAGAGGCGGAAGAAGCGTCAGCTCTACTTCGCCAGCCTAACCCTAATTTCACCCGAAAATTGGGGAAAAATTAGAAAAACCAAAAAAAGCCTCAATCTCCACGATTAGGTGCAACCAAACCGAGATTGATGCAGGGGAAATGGTCGCCGGAGAGAGAGAGAGAGAAGCGGCGCGTGAGGGATTTGTATGGAGTTGGGGGGCGGTGGTGGAGGTAGTGATGGTGGGGGTGGATTTGCTTTTCTTCTCAGTCAACGGAAATTTTAAAGTAGTGGGGTTGGGAGGAAAGAGGAAGACTTGAATACGCAAAGTGCGCAATGCGCACCGGTCAAGGCTTTGGGAAGCGTAAACAATCTGGTGGGGAAGGGGTGCGTAGTGCGCATCATGTGCAGGTTAGAGATTGGAGGATTAGTCAACTGAGGTTTGAAAAAGCTAAAGTTAACCGGTTGGGAGGTCTTTCGACGTCACCGTTTTCTTATTTTATTTTTTTTAATAAATAAATCATTTGGTAATCTTGTCCGACTAAAATTTAATTAAATTATACAAGGAGATTAGTGAAATAAGATTTCATCTAAATGATTCTTGATAGAAAATGTTATGGGTTTGTCTTTCTTGAATTTTTTACTTTCTTCCCTAAAAAAACATATTTTTTTCATCTCTTTTAATGTGACTAATAGATTGTGAGTCTCAATCACTCATATGTTCAATTTCAAAATATAAAATATGATATTTGCTTTTTATTTTTAAATACTCTCAACCCTCCCATCAAACTTGTCTCATATTATTAAGAAAGTCAAGTGCCTGAGGTTGTGTGGCTCCTCATGAAACAAAGAGAACTAAGAGAGTAGTTTACTATGATCGATCATTAAAATAACTATAAATGTGTTAATTGAATATATATATATATATATATATATTATTGAATCCTATGCAATTTTTTGTAAATAATTTAAGATAAGTACTCACTCTGTTCTATTATAAATGTCTATGTAATTAATAGAGTAGGAAAAAGAAGAGTTTAAGATTAAAAAAGGGAATGAGAAAAATAAAATATCACTAAATAAGCAATAAAAAAAAGAGAGAAATAAAAATGAGCAAGTAGGAGAAAAAAAAATGATACTAGTATTACTAATTTTTTGTGAAATGTAGATATTTTTAATGAATATACAAGATAAAATAATATTATTTGTAATGAGAAGAGAGAGTATATTCTAGCAAGTCATGTTTGAGATAATGAAAAGAAAAGCTTTGACCAATGCAGTGAAATTTAATACTCAAAATTTGAATTTTGAAAGGGAAAAGGAATTAATAATTGTAGGAGAAAAGGAAGAGAGGAGCATCAATTTAATGAGTCGTTGAAAGCATTGATTTGACGCCTCAGAAAATAGCCTTATTTGACTCTTGTTCTTTTCCAATCGTAGCGTAGGTAGCCCACATGCAGATGCAGGCGCTGCAATTTTCCAATTTTATTTATTTTTATTTTTATTTTTATTATTTGACCCATGGCCCACCAATAATGGATTCGAGTACAACTTCTGTCGACTAATTTTGGGGAAATTTACTTATCTTGCCCCATTTCAAATCAACCCATAGAAATAAAATAAAATCAATCAATCAATTTGTAGAGTGATTGGGCTTACGTTAATTGTTGGGCTATTTCCTAACAAATAGAGAATTCAAAACTCATTGTATTTAAAATTTCTGTATTTATCTATAAAAAAAGAAAAAGAAAAAGAAAAGCTCATTGTATTTGCAGAAAATATTATTTATACATCAAATTGTATTCTAATGTCAAAATATTACGAACAACAAGTTGGGAGTACTGACTATCAATCATTTTATTAGATGTTGTATACAAAAAGTTGTCGATTTTTTTTTCTCAGTTAAGGTACTAATAATTATTTATTATTTATCATATTGCATATTTATATTTTAGGCAAATATCAAATTAAATCATAAACTATGTGCTTTGTACTAAAAATATCATGAACTTCCAATGATATCAATAAAAGACCTAAACCTTGATATTGTACCAAATATATTATTATTACCATTTTCTAGGATGCCACATGGTAAAATATGACTATTAAAGAAAATTTATTTAAAAAAATATTGAATTAAATTGTATAAATTATTTAGTTTGTTCCAAAATATTAATAATAATATTTTTTTTA
>JAYJMF010000017.1:2498413-2522889 GCA_036873715.1 Salvia sclarea
CCATGTGGCATCCTAGTCATCTTTTTATAAATAAAAAATAATAATAAGGATATATTTGGTACAATATCAATAGTTTAAGTCTTTTATTGATATTACTGAAAGTTCAGGATAGTTTTGGTACAAAGCACATAGTTTAGGATTTAATTTGATATTTGCCCTTATATTTTTATGGAGAATGGAGAATGTATAAAATAATTTCTGTTTAGAAGTTGGTGTGATTCAAATATGACATAATTATGGAGAATGTTTATTCCATTTAGAGCGGTAAATGAACCAAGTCACTTCGTGAGCTATTACGAGCTCGTTTCGATAAAAGTTCGTTTGAACTCGTTTAGTGAAGTTTGTTAATTAAACCAACCAATTAGTATCCGGCTCATTATCTCGTGAACAAGTTCGTTAAGTAATTCAGTTTGAAAATATAATACTCCAGTAAATACGGCTTATATTACATTATTATAATTATAATTTGTAATAATTGTATTAAGTCTCTAGTTAACTCCATTTGTCATTATTATCAAAGATAATTGATTGATTATATTATTGTGACTAAAATACTTATTCATAAAATTTTTTGGACTCTTTTAATCTCGTAAGACTTGAAGTATTTGTGAACAAAGTTCGAGATTCGACTTAGCAATAAACGAACACCATTTGAGTGTATTCGGCTCGGCTCGACTCGATTGCGCTCCTAGTTTTCCACTCGTCACAAAACAACGTGATTTTTATTTTTATTTTAATAAAAAATAACTTTAAAATAACAAAATCTTGCATGCAATTCCCATGCTCGTTTCCGATAAGCCACCGGAGATGCCGCCGCCGTAGCGCCGCCTCCGCCGGATTCGACCGCCGCCGTTGGACAACTTCAAATCCCCCACTCTCTTTCCCGCTCCGAGCTGAGCTATTTTTACTAATACATTTCTCACTGAAAAGCATCCAAAAATACAAAATGCAATTTGCAACCAACAGTCGTCTTCAACCATCTTTCTCCAGCTACAATTGAATTCAATCAGCTCGATTACGTCTAATTGATGCAATATTCCAACGTCACTATCTACAACAGAAATTCAACACGTTCCTGCTATAATCGCACTCTTTTTTCCATCAAGGTCAACAGTTTTTCAATCGGATTTTTCATTTTTGTGGTCGTTATTTCTCCTAGCTGCGTCTAATGGAGTCAATTAGCACGAGCGATGACGTCACACCTCTGCTTCCGGAGATAACGGCGGAGGTCGGCGGCGGCGAGCGGCGGGGCAGTTCCGACTCCGCCACCGCGGTTCTCGTCGTGAGCACCGTGGTGGCGGTTTCCGGTTCCTATGTTTTTGGTTCTGCTGTGAGTTCACGATAATGGAAACCTAATTTTACTGATCTTCTCTGTGGTGAATATACTGATTTGAATTAATTGGGGGAATTTATGGCTTTTTTGCAGGTAGGATTTTCGTCGCCTGCGCAGCCAGGAATTGTGGGTGATCTTGGATTAACAGTGGCGGAGGTAAATCTATCTTCTCTTGTGACTGTTATTGAGTTTATGAGTGCTGGAATTTTGCTTGATAAGATTAGATATTTAGAATTGATTGAATTTCGGAGTGTTATGGAATTATTTATTTTGGTTGATTTATGCTATTTGATTGACTGTATATTTCAAACATTCTGTGGAAAAACCTATTTCAATTTGGACAAATGATTGCATTAAAAATGGATTGTTTCACTATTCAAGATTTAAGACATACTGCAAATTCCACTTTGCAGTATTCATTGTTTGGCTCAATATTAACTATTGGAGCTATGGTAGGAGCCCTAGTTAGTGGGAAGATAGCAGATCTCTTTGGAAGAAAAGGAGTAAGGCCTCATTCATTTTCACATTCTAGTTGAATATTCATCTCTTGTACATTTGTAATATTGGCCAAATAATGCAGGCAATGGGGTTAGCTGAGCTGTGTACGGTTGTCGGATGGCTTGCAATAGCATTTTCTAAGGCAAGTATATCCAAATTCGTTTCTCATTTGACTAATTTTCGCTTTTATGTGTTCAATACAACGTTATTGTGACTAGAAAGAGGATGTCGAAAAGGAATTCCTCTATACGCTTTAAAAAAATAAAAGAGAGTTGAGTTAGGAACTTACATATTGATATGCTCTTGAACAAGTCAAATTGTAAATACATATTTATCTCTCGATTTTGGGAAGTAAAACGATATCAGTCTACTTGAACGAGCAAGGTCTGAAGTGAATATGAACTCATGTGAGAGACATTTGTTGGTTTCTTCTTATTTAACGTTGTGTTACTGGTCCCCAACAGAATGCTTGGTGGCTCGATATTGGGAGGGTGTCAACAGGATTCGGAATTGGAGTTCTTTCATACGTGGTAAATACAGTTCTGGTTCCACCTGCTTTACATATTGTTATCTATAAACGTTTTCAGCTTTGAAACGAACAGGTGCCTGTATATATAGCAGAAATCACACCCAAGAACCTCCGAGGAGGATTTACTGCAGCTAATCAGGTAAATCAAAAATTCATAACCATTCCTTTAATCCAGGAAGTTGTTTTTTATGCAAAGATAGTGACATAAACTGTTTCTGATGCTTTAGTTGTTAATATGCTGTGGTACCTCCATAACATATCTTGTCGGCAACATCATCTCGTGGCGCCTCTTGGCTTTAATAGGTAATTTTATTTCCATGGGCACAGCCTTTGCTGTAGCCATTAGTTAAGAGAAGAAAACAGACAGTGACTCCATTTCAGGAATCGTTCCATGTCTTATACAGCTTGTAGGCCTCTTTTTCATCCCAGAGTCTCCAAGATGGCTGGTAAGTTCGTAAATGATTTTTTGTGATGTTCGGTAAATGGAAAACCCCTTGGATGGCTGGTAAGTTCGTAAATGATTTTTTGTGATGTTCGGTAAATGGAAAACCCCTTGAATTGGTTGTATGCGTTCTCTTTGCAGGCTAAGGTTGGTCGATGGGATGGGAGTGAGGCATCTTTGGTATGCCTCAGGGGAAAGAATGCCAATATTTTCAAAGAAGCAGCAGAAATCAGAGTAAGTATTTGGATTTTATTCCGACTCATGGATGTATTTAGGTAACTATTTGATTTGGATACGATGTATACAAACGTTGCTGATTACAGGATCATACGAGAACTCCAGAGCAAGTCAAGGATTTGGGGATGATGGACTTGTTTCAAAGAAAATATGCTCACTCTCTCATAGTAAAGCTTTATTGTTTCCTGGTTGAATTTCATAAACATTCTGTGAGTACTTGAGAATATTCACTGAAAATTTTCAAATTCATTAAGGTCGGAGTAGGGTTGATGGCGCTACAACAATTTGGAGGGGTCAATGCAATTGCATACTATGCAAGCGCGATATTTACATCCGCAGGTAAACCAGCTCTTTCGTAGTGATTCAGATGCTTTAAGCAGTGGAAGATAGCACTAATTGCTGAATTTTACGGCAGGTTTTTCATACAAAGTCGGAACAACAGCAATGGCTATTCTTCAGGTTACTGATTCCACAGTTTTTTCTTTCTCCGTACAGAATATTTAGGTTCCAGTCCTCATACTCGTAAATATTCCCCTTTTTCAGATCCCAATGACCGTTTTAGGAACACTCTTGATCGATAGATCTGGAAGACGCCCACTGCTACTGGTAAGTGCTCGTGCGCTAATTCTACAACTTAGTATTTGGTTTATCTCTTAAATCATACATGATCTGCTGCTGCTGCAGGTCTCTGCCACTGGAACGTGCTTGGGTTGCTTTTCTATCGGATTATCGTTCTTATTACAGGTTTCAAAATACACAAGTCTAGTTCGTTACAAATTTTTGAATCAGAGTTTTACTTATACTATCTTCCCACTGTAGGACTATCAGCTGTGGGATTTCAGTCCCTTTCTAGCACTTTGTGGTGTCCTGGTAATGCAACATTACTAGTCATGCAAAAACTTCATAATTCTTCAACTTTTAGCATATCTAGTTTTACCATATAGTTAAATAGTAATATGCTATTTACTTTCATCAGATATTCAAGGGATCTTTTGCATTGGGCATGGGAGCTATACCTTGGGTTATAATGTCAGAGGTATACAATTTCAATCCCCAGAAATCCACTGAAGTTGGAAACTGATTGATACATGTCATTGGTCTATTATTTCAGATATTCCCCATAAACGTGAAAGGTTTAGCCGGTAGCCTGGTGAATCTCGTTAACTGGTTCGGGTCTTGGATCGTTACGTATTCATTCAACTTCGTAGCGCAGTGGAGCTCTGCGGGTGAGTATTTTTCCCAGTTTGTGACTGTTGTTAAATATTTTGATCTGAGACTGAGAAGTGGTGTTTTTGGTTTTCAGGCACTTTTTTCGTGTTTGCGATTGTGTGTTCGTCACAAAGCTGGTTCCAGAAACAAATGGCAGAACATTAGAGGAAATACAAGCATCCATGCTATCATTCGATGCACAAGAATAGTTTTGACTATATATAGGCCATTTATTGTTATTCAACCAAACATTTTTGGTTGCTTCAATTTGGAATCTCAGATTAATCAGCAGAAAACGAACAACTCCAAAAGCTATTCACTAATACGGATAAGCAGTTGATTTGGATTCACAATGACAATCTTCCCCTCGACTCGTAATTGCACACTCCAAGATCAATCTCAACGTGGTAATCTAGCATTCATCGGAGCAATCGCGTATTTCCCTTGGGAGACGCCGCCTTCTCCTTGCTCGATTTCTTAAACAATTTCATCATCCTCTCCTATCCAAAACTCGACTCCCAGCCTTTCTCGCTACCATCGGAGCAATCGCAGTCTGCCACGTCTTCTCCTTGCTCGAAATCGGCGTCGACGCCAATTGAGATGCGCGGCTAGGGCTAGAAACATTCTCCGCGTTTCCTGCAAATCGATGTCTCCTTCAACTTCCAGGTTTGGCTACTTATAGCGTTCAGTTTCAAGTTCGAATTTTTATTGCTAGTATTTTAATTTGATTTGAAAACAATTTGATTGAGGGCAATTATGTCATTTCGATCTACATGTAGTCAACGACGAGGACGACAATCTCGTTGTTAGTCTTTCATTTC
Source organism: Salvia sclarea (assembly GCA_036873715.1). NCBI lineage: Eukaryota > Viridiplantae > Streptophyta > Magnoliopsida > Lamiales > Lamiaceae > Salvia > Salvia sclarea. Next base: position 2,503,483 of record JAYJMF010000017.1, read on the forward strand.
ATCCACTTACTTACTTTTCTTGCTGAATTTCTTGTGTTTTGCTTCGGTTTTGATGGAGTCGGAGTCGCATTCGCAGAGGCGTGGCGCTGGTGATGAAGAGACCAACAGTTGCAGCAGCCCTTTGCTCGGCGGCGAGGGGCGGAGGAGCTCCGACTCCGCCGCCACGGCTCTTCTTGTTCTGACCACCTTCGTCGGCGTGTCTGGATCCTATGTCTTCGGTTGTGCTGTAAGAGTTTGCATCTTCTTTTTTCATGTTTGATTTGGATTTGATTTTGCAGCTGTTTGATGGAGATGATGATGCAGGTGGGATTTTCTTCTCCTGCTCAATCTGGGATTCTCAACGATCTTGGCCTCACTTTGGCAGAGGTCTCTCTCTCTCTGTTTTGACCTATATATGATATTGAGATGTATTTTCTGTTTGGGTTTTGTAAAAGATATGCCTTTTTGCATTTCCTACTTTTTATTCTTGAAAAAGTTGCTGCCTTTACATTTTCTTAATTTCGTCTTCTTCTTCTTCTTCTTCTTCTTCTTCTTTTATGTTGGCCTCACTTTGGCAGAGGTTACTCTCTGTGTGTGTGTGTGTGTGTGTGTGTGTGATGTTGAGATGTATTTTTTGTTTGGGTTTTGTAAAAGATGTGCCTTTTTGCATTTCCTACTTTTTATTCTTGAAAAAGTTGTTGCCTTTACATTTTGCTACTGTAGTCTATGTATTCATACCTTTCTGTGATACAATTAATTTTTGTTTTGTTTCTGCTGCTTTATAGTATTCATTGTTTGGGTCAATATCGACTATTGGAGCAATGGTAGGAGCAGTTTTAAGTGGGAAGATAGCTGACCTCCTCGGAAGGAAAGGCGTAAGCCTTCATTCTTTCTTTTTCCCCACTTTTCGGTTGAATAATTCGTGACATTTATGGCCCGGTAATCTGGAAGGACTCAGTCGTCTCGTCTTAGATGTCTCTTGTATCCGTATCCAACTAATGCAGGCAATGTGGTTCGCTGAGTTGTTCAATCTCGTCGGATGGCTTGCAATAGCCTTCTCTAAGGTATCAAACCTCTGATTCTACTACATCTGTGTGAATAAGGACCTTTAATTTGACTTGTATCGACATTCTCTTACCGGCTGCAACAGAATGCTTGGTGGCTTGATATCGGGAGGCTGTCAACAGGGTTTGGGGTCGGACTTCTTTCATATGCGGTACGTGCAATCTCTTCTCTGTTTTGCCTCGTACATTGTTACCTTCGGAACGTTTTCAGCTGTGGGAAATGGAATAGGTACCTGTGTATATAGCAGAAATCACGCCTAAGAATCTCCGAGGAGCATTCACAGCTGTCAATCAGGTAACTGAGAAATCTCTCTTCGTCGTTGCTGTCAACAGGTTTTTGTGGTATATAAACACTGAGATAAAAGTGTTTCCAATCCTCTAGTTGATGATATGTTGTGGTGTCTCCGTAATGTTTCTTCTCGGTAATGTCATCACCTGGCGCCTCTTGGCTTTAACGGGTAATTCTGTTTCCACGGGCACGTCTCGGTTATATTCACGACTCATGACTGAGTTAGATTTGAAAAGGGCCGTAACTTCATTTCAGGGACTATTCCGTGTCTGATACAGCTCGTGGGCCTCTTTTTCGTGCCAGAGTCTCCACGATGGCTGGTAAGCTCATTTTACGATTTTCTAGAAGTTGGGACGGGAAAAGGTTCGAGAGTGCTCTTGTCCTGTACAGGCAAAGGTTGGTAAGTGGGAAGCGAGTGAAGCATCGTTGCTACACCTTAGGGGGAAGAATGCTGATATAGTTGAAGAAGCAGCTGAAATCAGAGTATGTGTTTTGAGTTTATTTATCCCTGTTGGTGAATTCATATAAAAACCTCTGTATATATGTATGTATATATGAATTGCTGCTCATTTGCAGGATTATACTCGATCCCTCGAACAATTGAAGGAATCGGGCCTAATGGACTTGTTTCAACGAAAATACGCTCATTCGCTTATAGTAAGGCTGTCTTACATCTCAAAGAAACAAAATATAAAACTTTAGAAATTATAATAATGAAAATTTCCCAAATTCTCATCTAGGTTGGAGTAGGACTAATGGTTCTGCAACAATTTGGAGGGGTTAACGCAATCGCCTACTATGCAAGTGCTATATTTTCGTCAGCAGGTGAACCGGTTCTTGATTTCTCCCAACATCTTGTTCATATCTTATTCATCAACCGATGGATTATTGCAGGTTTCTCGTATAGAGTTGGAACGACAGCAATGGTTATCGTTCAGGTCCAATATTTTTTTGTCTCGTTGATTATTAGCAGTCTCCAGTCCTCAAGTGTCTCACACATTCCATTTCCCAGGTCCCGATTACTGTTCTAGGGACATTCTTGATGGATAAGTCTGGCCGACGCCCACTGCTTCTGGTGATCACTTGTACACTGCTTACATTGCTTACATGTGTTTCTTTGATATTTTACGAGGATGAATGATGATGATGATGACGTGGTCTCGTGCTGCTGTAGGTCTCCGTAGCAGGATCTTTCGTGGGCTGCTTCATTATTGGATTATCATTTTTATTACAGGTTATGATCATAAACAGTAATACAAGTCTGTTTCACTTTCAATAGGTTGAATCTGGAATCTGTTTTTTTCACTCACATTCATCAATGCAGGACCTTAAGCTATGGGATGCGAGTCCGTTTCTTGCATTCGTTGGTGTCTTGGTAAGCACACGAAGCACGTCTCATGGGATGTGAGGAGGGAACATCCAACATAATCTTAACACTGAGTAATTTCCTCTACTTTTGATCAGATGTTTGGAGGATCTTTCTCTTTGGGAATGGGAGGCATTCCATGGGTCATAATGTCGGAGGTACAGCTTCTCCTTCAACGTGCATCTGAAGTCGAAAACCACTACTAAATCCGACTGTGTCGCTTCGTTGTTTGTTTCAGATATTCCCAGTAAATGTGAAGGGAGCAGCAGGAAGCATGGTGACAGTGGTGAACTGGCTTGGTTCATGGATCATCACATATTCCTTCAACTTTCTAGCACAGTGGAGCTCAGCAGGTCACTTTTTTTCTATTTTTTCATAACTTCCGGTATTCAATATGAGAGAGTGAGAGAGAGATGTATATTAGTCGACGTATAATTGTGGCGTTGCAGGCACGTTTTTCATGTTTGCAGCGGTGGGCGGCCTCACGATCATCTTCGTTGTAAAGCTGGTTCCCGAGACCAAAGGTCGCACGCTCGAAGAAATACAAAAATCCATGCTCTCCTTCGAGTAGACTGATCATACAACCTTATTTATGTGTGAATCTACCACTGTTTTCATACACAGATTGGATGTAGTAATTGTGAAATCTTATATTTGATGTGATATCCAATATGATGTGTAATAACTATATATTATACATCTCAGGAAAAGGTAGATTAACCATCCAAAAACGTGAACCAGTCGATATTGCCGCCTTCATTCTGAACAATTCAATCTGTGCTTGAATTAATACTCAATTGTCAACTTATTTTCTTTATTAACAGAAAAACTGTAATTTTATTGTGGTAAAACAGAAGAGGATCCTCAATTTTCAATATTCAAACAACAGATGCACACTCCTACCAATTTTTCTTATGTTTATGGTTTTCTCTTTGTCGCATTTATCTTCGTATATATAAGTTAGTCATTTATAATTATCAAAGCAAATTTTTCGAAGAGCAATTATCAATGTAATTTAAGAGCACTAGTAATTATCATTTTTCTATTACACCTAGATATCCTTATTTTAATTTTTAAAGAGTTTCGTGTAATTTGACATACATAAATTTTATATACTTGATATATGAAATTCTTCAAATTATGATAGAAAATATATATGCTTTTCACAATTATTTAGTTATTTACTACTTAAATCCAATACTTTTAGATACGTCGTGCAAGTTAAATAGAAAGTTGCTTCTTTTCATAGACAAACTCGTCGTCGTTTTGCTCTGTTTCAAAACAAGGAGGCCCATACACAGCTTCGCCTTATCCACTCCTCACCTTTTTAGCTGACATAATAAGTAATCCTGACTCAGATATTTTCTCAATAAGAAAAAGGGCAAAAACTCCATTCTATCTGCCCTTCTTCCCCATTTCCTAAATAAAATCACCAAATCAAATTTCCCATTTTTCTTGATCTGTGTCATAAACTCTCTGCTCCATCCATGGCTGCTCTCTCACTCGGCCACTTATGCCACCACAAACACAACCCTATTTTAGCCACAAGCAACCCGAGAACGATGGCCATCATCTCCTGCCAAAATCGCAACCCCAGCGATAACGACAACAACGAGAAAACAGACGGCGGAGCTAAGGAAGGCAAGGGCATGAAGTTGCAGAAACTTTTGTTTCGTGTTGGAAAGGGGCTGCAAGATAATCTAAGTCCCCAAAAAAAGGGTGATTGGAAGGATTTAACCCTTATGAGCCTATCGTTTGCTGTGTATATCTATATGTCACAGAAGATTGTGTGTGCTTACTGTGCATGGATGTCTATGGCTGGTCAATCTTGGTGATTCTCGATATATCAATCAATCAAAGCATTGTTGATTGTATTTCATTCTGTGTTATATATGTATATGTCAAGTATGATTTCCTAGATTTTTTGCACCTAGATTATTTTTGCGACAGTATGGAAGAAGAAACTATTGAATGCAAATATATTGACTTCTAGCAGCAGCTTTTTCTAATAGAGGATTTAAAGGCATATAGAAGTACAATCTGAAATGAACTACTTATATAACAACCATTTTGAGAGCAGAAATGCTTACAGAGTTGTGCACTCGGCAACAGCGCCTCATTTGTAAGCAATAAACTCGACACGAAAATCTCTAAGCTCTCGGCACTCATCAGTCATCTTTCTGCCTCTGTTGCTTGAAAAGGCGATAGAATATTGAGAGCAGCCACTGCCAGAATAAAATCAGCCAATTTTGGGGTTTAGGTTTGGGATCAGGACTTTTTCCGAATAATCCCTTGTAAAGCTCTTTCTGTTTCTGATAGACAGCTTTGTCGTGTTCTGCTAGCAGACGCAGCTCTTTTGTTATTGCTTTGTCTTCTGGGGCATATTTACGCGCCTTGAGGAAATCCTCACGAGCAGCATCCACCTGCCCGAGCTCTGCTCTAGCTTTGCCACGTCGAAACAGCGCTTTCACGTTGTTTTCTTCTTCCACCAAGACCTGTAAAGTGTTATCAAGATTGGCATGTTTCAAATCATTTGGCAGAAACTTGAAAAGAAGGTGCAATGAAATTCTATAATACTCCCTCCGAATTTTTTGTATTGGCCACATTTCCATATTGGGGTGATTCTACCAACTATTTCCTAAAACTTTGTGCCAAAAGGTAGTGGCCAATTCTAAAAAATCAGAGGGAGTAACAGGGTTAACAGAAAAATAACACCAAAATTCTCACTTACAATGCCACACTGAGCAATGGCTTCATCGTAGCGCTTGAGTTTTATCAGGCATGCAGCCATGTTGAGGTGACAAGGATTCTTTACTGCCAAAGCCATATCACGGTACTTCCCGAACAATTGGAACATGAAGTCATCTCCCAGATATGCTATGGCCTAGAGGATGAAACAATACTTGCTTATTAATGAACGAAAGAGAATAATTACTAAACTAGTTTGCTGAACAGGATGTCAGCTACCATTTCATACTGTTGCATTGCCGCCTCCAGTTTTTCCTCCTTGAATAATGCATTTCCATCCATCTTTCTTCTATCTGCTGAACCAATTCTCTCCTCTACTGTCATGTCACCGCGAGCTTTACCCTTTATATTGTTTCAACCACTGAAACAGTTAATTTCTTCCCACGAATCTAATGTATTGAAAAAATTGCATTGATTCAAGGGAAAGTCTTTATGAGCCTAGGCAAATAGCACTCACTTCTTTTGTTTCATCAAAACCAATCAATTCCACTTCATACACAATATCTGCCATTGGAGCAACATTTGGAAACGAAAAGCTTCCTTCTTTTCCGTACCCCAATTCCCAACCAACATGTAACAACGCACGTTCACCGGATTTCATGCTTGCAATGCCAACAGCCAGCCCAGTCATTTGAGTTTTCTCTGTAATCAAGAGCAATCAAAACTATATAATAAAAAACAAGATCTAAAATATGTATCAGAGCAAGTCATGATTGAAAACCAACACGAGTAATTCAGAGGATATCTAGATACGCCAATGTAACGGAATATAGCAAAAGCTGTGCACCTTTTCCTAGGACAAGCTCAAGGGGTTGTTGTTCGTGCCATGTATCTTCAAACTTGTGTTGTGTGCTTACAGTCCATGCTCTGTAATGCACTGCCAGGAAATAAACAATGCAGAAGTGGATTAACAACCTGAGACAACTCAATGAAATCGAATGTGATAAAACTTGCTAATAATTGCACAAACTTAATGTTTGATTGTAAAAGGAGATGACACTAGTCTCGTACCAGCATTTGGTAAAAAGGATTTGGGTAGATAAAGATTTGAAAATGAATATTAACTAATCACTTCATCTGTTAAAGTTGAAAGAGGTACTATTAGCTCCAGCAGAGAGTGCATACATGCAACTAGGTCAATGAATGAGATGCATATTAGTTCGACAACGCTCAAATAACTGCTTTTTTCATCAGATCAATGCCTTTTTGAGCTTGAACTTGCTGCTTGACAATGAAGATAACTAAGTTATCTGCAAAGTCCACAAATTATTCTTCAAAAAATGACTTTACTAGTGAATATTGTCTAAACTAGATCTCTTGAAAAATAAAATCCGATAATCAGCAGACAATCGAAAGGCCAATGCAAGTTTCTCAATGGACTCACAGAAGCAAGTCGAATATTTCGATGGCTTCTGGCCATTGCCCTCCTTAATAATCTGCTTCCTCACTTTCTCATGAAGAACTTCCACTTGAGAATCTACTTTAGGAGGACCACTTTCATCTTGGGGAGGCTCTCCATGAACAACAGAGGCGCCTTCAGCAACTATATCATCTTCACCAACTTGATCTGCAAAACAAGCACGATTTATCACTTCAAAAGGTTTATCATCTTAAACGCAAATCTATTGATTTCCAAAAATCACGATATTACCCACACAATATTCAAATACAGCTGAAATAAGACAAATCACCTGAATGTTCACTCTGGTGCTCCTCCACTTCCACCATTGCTCCAATCTCTCAAATATCAGCTAGCAAGTGCACTCCTCTGCGAATCCCCAAAATTCCAGCAGAAAATCGGGAAATAAAACAATTAGTTGACATACATAAAAACGAACACCAGAAAAAGTTGCTAGCTCATAACTTTACAGCAGAAACAACAGTCATTGTTTCTAATCAAATGCGCGCTTCCGAGAAAAATCGATAATTGGATGAAATGATTCGACAATTGAACACTGCGAAATCACTTGGAAAGCAATCGCAGCAAATGCAAAATTAAGAGCTTAATAATAAACAATAATTAAACAACTTACTGCAGTGAGCTGGAAATTTCAAAGCAAAGCCGCGAGAGGAAGTGTCACGTTGATTTCTGCTTCAGCATAAAAGAGCTGAGTGATTATGCTTTTGCGTAGTGATCGAAGAAGATTCTGGAGAGAGAGTCGTGTTTTTGTTTATTACTATATGATTATCGGGTCAAGATCACGGCCGGCCGGCTCCAAAAATGGGTCGGGTCGGGTTGGTTGATCCATTGTCTCATTTTGGGGCCCATTTATTTGGCCCAAATAATTTTAATAGGGTCAGGATTAGGGCTTGATGGTTATTATATATAAATAATAATTTCTTTTTGTAATATATATCCCGAAAATACTACTCCTTCCGTCTCATTCTTCTTGTCTCGCTTTTCTTATTGGATTGTCTCATTTCCTTTTTTTGGTAAAATTTACACACAAAAAGCACATGGGTCTCATGTGGGCCTCACACTCATCAACTTTGTTTTATTAATCTTCGTGCCGAAAAGAAATGGGACAAGAAGAATAGGACGGAAGGAGTACTAGTTTGCAAACTATTCTTGTGTTCTCTCAGTTTTCGTGATTGTGTGTTATTTCTCTACAATTTTAATCCATATTAAGATTGATCATAACGATAGCTTCTACAGCTCAAAAAATACTATCCTCTCCGCCCTATCACTTTTCCATATAAATTAAGAAAGTGCTTTATTAGGAGAATAAAGTAATATGATTCACTTGTTTGTGTATTAATTAATTATCATTTTAAGAAAGAAAATCAAAATGAAAATATGAGTCGATACAAATAGAACGGGAGTGTTGTATAATAAATTAGAATATTTTTTTGTATAAGTTGTGGCATCTAGATGGCATGGGATGCATTTTCTATTCTCCATTAGAGAGTAAATACACCCTTTTAGAAGACAAGAAATTTTAATGCTTATGTTCAAACAAATTTAATACAAGATACTCGCTTCACTTAATCTTAAAACACCGAGTTATATTTATATTATCTAAAATATCAGGTATTATCTATGTGACCTCATTTTTCTACAAGCCAGGCATTAAATTAATTTGTCCATCACCTCATATCCCAAAAAAGAATAATTCGTGCAGCACCACCACAATCCACAAAGAGTGCAAAATCATGTTCCTTATAAATTCAGCTTGAATTTTTTTAAAACAATAATAATTGAATTTACATAAATTAATGAATACTCCCAACTAATGCGCTGGGCACACATGATGTTACAAATTCCTCACAACAAAAACAGTAAGAATATACAAGCAATAGCCACCATTCCATTTTAGTGGTTACCATTTGAGAAATTTGAGCTATAAACCAACCCCCCCCCCCCTCCCCACCCCCCTCGCAGTTCTTGGTCATATCTCTGGCATATATGGTAAATATAATCTTTGAAATGAGAAACCCTTATAATAAATTAGATTAGGACCAAACCCAGCCTGCATTATTTTCAAACAATAGATATATGTACATATATATCTTTCTATATCTGCTTCCCCCAAGATTTTGCACCTCCACTATACACATAGACGTCAACCCCCGGCAGCCTTCAAGAAAGTGTCGTAAGGACTTGTAACCGGCAAATGAAGGAAGTCGTGATCGTCTTGAGATTCAGCTAGACAACTCGTGGGAAGAGCAGCGGGTGGTGGTACCTGCTAAGATATATTCCACAAGAAACCACGTCTTTAAAGCTATTTAACATTTCACATAAAAATGTAGAAGTAACAAGTTATTTTAGCATCTACTGCTGAAATTGAAAGTTGTGGCCTGCCTGGACAACCTATGGATAGTTCGACGTTTACTATTATGAAGAATTTATAGTCAATTTCATCCTAGACTGCCTTTTCTCAATGTCACATGGAAACTTTCTAGCAACCTTCGACTCATGATATGTCAATTCACAGTGTGGATAGAGCAAAATACAGATTCTTTAAGAAACAGACATGGACCACTGAAATGATTGAAGAATTAGGTGAAGGATGAAAAGATCTCGTGTAGGAACAACTCACCGTAAATTCTCCTGGCTGAAGACGTGAATGAGGCGACATATCGTGTGTCTGGGCACTGTCCTGACTACAGAAGCTCATACTGTCTTCGATCAATGGGGTTCCCATGAAGTTGGACATGATTTGCTGCTTCCCGATCTGAAGAGCCTCACAATGGCTTGCCATGTCCTTGAATGGCACGTCAGAAGGGGCTTTAAATGAAAGTTGTGCAACCTCTTTTGTTGTCTCTGACACCTGGATCAATTTCGCCTCGAGTCAATTTACAGTAGGCAACAAAATGCGAGTTGCATACCAGTATTTTTACCGAGTTGGGTGCAATATATATACAAGAGGAAACTATTTACAGATTTTTTTTTCCCTAATACCATTCACATGACATTATAATTTAATGTTCTACAATGTAGCCTTAAAACACATTTTCATAACTGATCATCTTCAGCACCCATCACTTTCAGTTAGGGCATGGTATTGGGAGAATCTCAGCAGACCAACCTAGTGGACACTGTGGATAAAATAAGTAGACATGCTAACATACCATATTCATAAATTGATCGACACCCAGTAGATTGGGACTTTCCAGTGTCAGCTGGGAGCATGAATCTGTTCGGCTGACAAACGAATCAGTTGGGCCGTCATCACTTGTTGAGAATATTGAATGCTCAACCTGCATAATAAGTATGGGCAAAGAGATATAACTTCAAATTATATCAACAAACAGAAAGCATTATAATCCAGACAACAACCTCAGCAAGTTCTTTTGGACCATGTTGGTAGGTTTGCCCAGAAGTTTCTGCAGCTAGCTGAGTTCTCATCGGGTAAATATCATCAGGAGTAAAATCTTTAAGCAACTGCTCCTTCATGTTGGATAAACCAGCCTGCATATACATAGGATTTAAAGAGAGTTTTATATAACTTGCCCATGGATGCTTTAGAATCCAAACAGAGATAGTAACATTACATCAGATAGCTTCCCCATTGCTTTCAAAATCGTGGAAGCAAAAAATTCTGGAGATTGGTCATCACTGATTTTTATTGTAGATAGCAACTTTATTGCATCTTCGTTATCTTCCTTTGACCCATATATTTTGACCATTTCACCTACTACTAAATTTTGATCTAGGGCTTGTAGCTTGCTGTCATCTACCAACCGGAGAAAAGGATCGATCTGTTCAAAATCATCAATCCAGTCAGAGAACAGCAGTAATACTTCATGTACTCGTTCAGATTATAAGCAATATCAAAGGCCTAAGCAAGAAACAAGTAAAACATGAAAAAAAAAAAAAAAAAAAAAGTTTGAACCTACTATTTCATCCCTTAAGGCAGCCTTGGCATGGGTCGCAAGAGGAAGAAAATTGTAGGCTTTTAATAAGAAAATGACCATCGATGTAGCCAAGGTGAACAGTGATCTACGCTGAGATGGTTGAAGTGAGCCTAAGAAAATGAATGAAATAATTTATTAACTTTGCATTAACAATAAGGTGCATTGATAAATGACAGTTATCTTAGTGATATTTTCCATCAATTTAGAATTGATAATACACCAGTAAACAATATTATGCATATCCAGTATAGAATCCAACATGTATCTCGGTTATGCACGGTTTACAGTTTTTTTTGTCTTTCAGGAAAGCCATATTAGCAATAGCAGTACAACTGAAGCCACAAAATCATCCAAATTAAACATGTCACTGTAACTTTAAACACATAATTTGAATCACATCTTCAAGGGAATGTCACTGTTAGTACATAATCAGGCAAAGCTATCAAGCCTGTGCTGAATTATCTATCATGTATTAATGAAGAGTCCGGAGTGGGTAAAATAATGCAATATAACAGACATTGACAACCCCCATCCCTACAAATAGAAGTATAAAACAAAACAAAAATACTAAAATAGAGGTCCAATTGTACACTTTTGAGCATTTGTGGTGATTTATCTGATATATCCTCAACAGTTCATCACAAAATGATAAATGCACTGATATAGATTAACAAAGACATCTGCAATTTAAGTTTAACAATTGGAACTGACCTCCTTGAAGTGATAGGCTCCTTAAGGAAAATGCTAGCTGGAAACTTTGAATGAGAATGTCATTGCTCGTTTTCTGATACCCAACGAAGATACCGTCGGAAGAATAAGTGTTAATAAGGTAAATATAACTTAAGCAACAACATGATTGGAAAAACTTTTCTGGCATGGAAATCATCCATAGCAAAAGGATATGGAAAAGAGATAATAGCATCATTTGGATTTTGGATATTACAAAATAGAGTCTGCAGCATTAAACATTATTTACAGGGCATGGTCTTTTATTTGTTAAGAACAAATAGGCTGTGATTCTACCATGTTTCGATTACAAAGTTACTGGATCAGAAGTATAGTCCGGTTTTCATACCTTCCTTTTAGAAAGAATACACAAATCTTGATCCTATCCTTTCTATAGAAACCTCAAATTTCTTTCTCCTCGCAGAGTGTGCCGTGAGACTTCCTAAGCAATCCTTTTACTTACTACAAAAGTTTCTGCTGTCGCTCTGATTTTCATTACTATTCAGCGATTGGAAGAGGTGTTTAATTTCATCAAAATAAACTGAACTTAGATATTAATTGAGGTGGTGACCCATTGTCAATAGAGTAAAGTATAGAATGCCCTTGAAGCTTTAGTGTTTTAAGTAGGTATCATTAGGTATCATTAAATAACTATCCCACTTATCAGTCTGTCTAAAGCTTGAGCAAAACATTAAATAAGTTGCATTAGTTTGTTAGCTCATCGAGTATTGAGGACCTTTAATGAAGAAGTCTAAAACTTACATCCACCATTACTTAGTCGAGATAAATTCACCAGATTGACTATTACCTTGTTTTGTGAAAATATCACTACCAAGCTGTACGTATGTGCAATTGCTTCATAGTTTGCAGGAGTATTCAAATGAGAGATCGCCTGTACCCAGATTGACGAAAGCAAGAGACCGATTTGCCGGCTTTTTAACTTCAGAGATATTCCCTTCTGCAGAAAATTCACACAGTTGTCACCAAATGGTAACATTACTGTTTGCTAGAAAGAAATATTCAAAATTAATCTACAGTAACTTACCAGTTCCTTCTCCACATTACTCAGAGTTGGAGGTAGAGAATGCCTTTTGAAAGTAGGCTTTCTACTGTAGCTGGATGTCAGTCGCGTAAGCAAGGATTGGTCTTTGGGCGTTCCTTCCGTGGAGTTCAAAGTGTGATCAGCTTGGTCAACAATGTTTAGGGGCAAAAAGTTTTCTTTTCTTAGTTTCTCGAATAAAGCAGCAGAAGAAGAAAATGCAGAAGCAGATCTGGAGAGTGTCCTCTCTAAATCAGCATGACTTTGGGGACAGACAGATGAGGGGACAAGTACAACTGAAAATATGCGATGAGCTCCTAGCCTTGTCTCATGGTCTGAACTGACCATAGCCAAAAGTATTTGATGGAGTAATGCTTCAGGGAATGCCTATTGTAATACAAAAAAATACGTAAGGATGACTTACAGTAATAAGTTTAAATTGGAAATGAGACGTAATCATATTTTTGAATTTGGAATAGACATACCTTGTTTTGATACGATACATTTGGTACGAATGCTACAATTTGAGCAACACGATAGACAGCTGAAATTGTGTTTCTAGCCATAACTGTCATGCTCGAAATATTCTCCATCATCACAGCCATTGCATCCAAGATAGGCGCAGCATCTCCAACCTGCCATAAAAAATTAAAAATCGATGTTATTTTAGGCTCTCTATGACCTCAGATAAAATGTTTGTCCGCGTGAGAATGAGAGAGTGTTTTTGGATAGTAACTTGTAGATTACAGTCACAACAACAGTTCCCTACAGCCTTCTTACTAAAACCAATAATCTACTCATCTACAGGTTGAGGATATGAGGATATATAGATAACCTTATACGACAGCTGAACAAGGCACTCATCGATATCAGCATTAAACTTCCTATTCCATCGAATTACTTCATCTCCCAGTTCCGAGTCATCAAGAGTGTAATGTATGCTCTTCCTCAGATGTCTCATCATATCACTAAATGCTCCAACAATCTGCGCAGAAGGCTGGGCCTTTGTTACTCGAGCCAGGGAGATGACAACTTGAACAATATCTATCTGCATATTGGGGGATTTCAGAACACTCTTATGATCAAGATGCTTGATTACGGCAGATAGCATGAAATGAGTGTTATGCCCTGCAAGATCATTAGAACCAGAAATACTGAAGTCAGAAGGTAATGAATTACAAAAGGCAGGTTTTCCTAATATATTATTCAAAAAAATTAAGAAGATTGAACAGATGAAGACCAGAGTTTTGCATTATTGATTGCATATCCAGAAGCACCGGAAGGACAAGCCCGTGATCAGGAGACCAAAGATTGCTGCGATCGAAATGACAGAACAAAGCCTCAAGAACTCGTCGCACTGTTGTAGCCTCTCTCGCCAACTTTGCCATGTTAAGCAAACAGACTCTTGACCAGAATTTAGGGCTACCACCATCTGCTCTGTTTACAGCAAAACTATCGCTAAGAATGTGACAGCAAGTCAAAGCATTGAAAATGAGTACTAAAGTTCAGCAATGAGAAAGTACGTGGTATAATAGTCTTTTTCGTTAACAATCCTTCTCCAAGACATATCTCTTTTCATGATTTCTGATGACAAAGGCATTTGGTTTCCCTCAATACTATTATTTGAAAAATTGGTCTCCTTAGCAGTGTCCTGATAATTTTCCAGGACAGCAGACACAACCTGATCTTTTGATAAAGAAGAAATAATTATTCAGTAGCAAATAATACAACTTATGAGAAGAATAGAGAAGCAGGCATGATAGTTTAAACCTAATGTAAGCTCTTTATATATGCAAAAAAAAGTTGTTAACGGAAAAATGAGAGCATAAATGGGCAAGCAGTGCACACATCCATCCCTACTTCTATATCTCTCCATAATTTTGTAATATCCATCACTGAATTGCACAATATGGGAGGGAAAGAAAACCCCAAGATAACAAGCAAAAAAAAGTTCTCTCTAGATTGCAATAAGTTATAAGCTTCAGCCCAGATGAACATATATGGTATGTAACCTTATGATGCAACACAGACCAACCATATAAAACTGATAGGACTTAATGCATACTGTTGGTGACTACATCAAGGTGAAATCTGAATCACCATGGATAATTAAAACTAGAAAAGACTTACATTGTCAAGTTCTGCTGAGATGTGACTAAATTCACCCATGAACCAAATCTGCCATCAGATAATTCATCCAAATTATTAATATGATCAAAATCTACTTGGAGGGAGGTGGGGGAAGAGTAGCATAGAATTGAATAAAATGAGTAGAGGTTATAACTTCCAAAACACATTTGTAACTTCTCAATAAGGCAATTTACTTTTCAAGGATTCAGTGCCTGAAGTATGCGAAGTAAATGGCACTAACTTGTAACAGGCTAACAGTTACTCTGATAGGGAATAATTCTGCCCAATTAAACAAGGCTAATTCAAAAATGGGGGCAAATGTGCGAAGATTTTTGAACTCATGCTGCCACTGGTATGAATTTTGAAAGCTCTTTAACAAGAAATATCTCCAGTGAGAAGAAAGATCAGTAGAATGCGGGAATGTGGCAGATCATATCCTAGTCAACATTAAACTCTAGCAAGAAAAACCATTTCCCTGCTGGCTGCAATGTATTGGGAATTAGAGATGTACAGTAACAGTGAGCTTACCATAGAAGAGAGTGCTTGAAGCCCAGCACATCGCAGTTGTAATATCCTTTCGCCATCTCCCATTTCTTGAGCTAGAAGGCAGAGTTTCGGAATCAGACCTTCAAAGTTAAACATATAGGTACCATCCTTCTAAAAATAGAAATTTTATCAACGTCAGTTAAGCCATACAAATGTAGATATCGGCGACAACGGAATGATGAATACCACCTGGTTATTTATAAAGTCGAAAAGAGCTTGGCAACCAACGATTCGCATTTCATCCTGCCTAGTCTGCTCAAGCAATATATGAATAATACTGAGGAAACTACCGGCGAACAGAGGCCTGCAAGAAAATTCATGGAGCTATCATCCAAACTAAATGGTATCTATAAAATGATAGAAAAACACAACTAAATGTTTGAACAAAGTAAATACTAACTCTAAAGTACAACCAAGAACTAGAGACTCTCCAATTCTAACATTAATCTGAGATGATTTTGTTTAGGTTGTGAACACTATTTCTCATTGCAAAATTAGATCAAATTCTTTTTTACTTGATGAAGAGGCAATTCTTAATAACTGGCCAACAAGAATAACACTCAATAGATCCCTAGTTGGATTGGACGTAATCCAAATTTGTGTTTTATATAACTTGTTCAACAGGGAATATGATGATAGATTCATAGTTACAACCTAAGTCAAAGAAAGAACCTTAATCTTCAACTCGATTAGAAAATGTAAGAATCTATTATGGACAGTCACCTAAAAATTGGATAACAACAACTCAACAAGAAGAAGAATATAATTGAACTCACATCTGCTGCTGGCAAGATACAATCAACTTCCGGTAGATACATATGACAACTTTAACACACTTGATATTTTCATTTCTCAGTTCCTTATAGCATCTTTCCTCCAGTAAACTTGTAATCTGATTTGATAAACCATGAACAATCAAAACTAGTCTCTTAGAGCCAATGAGAATATAAAGCATTACAACTGTAAAATCACAAATGTGATCAGCTCCCTTACACTACAGTGCGTATCAGTATCACAAACTTTACAAATTAAGAAATCAACAAGAAGACTATACTGAGGAGGATAATGATAAAAGAAAATGAAACTGAAGGAGAGAATGATAAAAGTGTGGGTATAGGAAACTAGTAATCCTGTTCACAGTACGTGACTGAGGAAACCTAACCTTGGGTACTCGTAGAGGGTTTCTTGAAGAATATTCACACAATTTACCGATTTTTCGATCATTAGGTTCTTCATCCTGTGAAAAGAGAGAGCCAGGATGAGAAAAAGAATTGACACAAAAAATATAAATATCTTCAAATGTAACACGAGATTCTTAAGAGTTTAAAGACTTCATCCAAACTTCTGGTCTCTAGATCTTCGGAAGAAATTTCTTCAGAATTTATTCTAAAGCCAATCAATCTAAGTATATCTTTCTTCTCTAACTAAACTTCCATACATGTGCTTAAACGTTTGTTGCTCGTTCTGGCCTACCTTCAAACTTGGAATGGTATATGGAAACGAAGTAAAAACAAATAAGTGATCAAGGTGAGCTAACACAAAAGTGGAGTTCATCCTACATCTTACTATGCACAGAGTGATAGTGTAAGTAACTCTTCTACACCATGACCTGAATTTCTCACTCCACCTCTGCTCATCAGAAACCTTCCATCACACAGTCCAAAAAACTAAAGAATCAGAAACCTTCCATCAGAAACCTTACTCCGAATTCCAATCAAATCGTTCACAAAACTCACAATGCACTCTTCCATCACACAGTCCAAACAAAAGATTCCGAGATCCCAAAACTAAAGAGCTACCTACGCCAGCTCAATACACAATCCACCGCAATCGACTAAAAACAAGCCTCACAAAAACTAGATCGGCGATCCAACAGGACTACGCGCGTAATGCAACGAGATCGAACTCACCAAATTTTTAGGAAATATATCTGCCAGAAGGTTTTTGTACCGCTTGACGGGGTGCCGCGATCGCGGCCGCATTGCCGGGCAGCAGATGCAGAGGCTGTCACAGACCGGCATGATCCGCTTCGACATCCCTCCCATTCCCTCTTCTCAGCCCTTTCAGGAAACCTATAGCCCTCGATTCCTCCTCCAGCCAACGGAATCGGTTCTGGATTCACGAATTAAAGTTATCATACACGAATTGACGCCCGATTTGATCGAATTAGGATCGTAGATTGGGGAAAAAGTGTGGATTTGAGGGGAATTTCAGATTAGGGATTGATTTGAGGAAATGGGGGGAGGGGTCGGAGGTTTTTCAACGACCTTCAACTTCTTCAAACGGTAAAAGGTGGGAGATTCAGAAAAATGGTGGTTATTTTTCATATTTTTATACTATCTCTGCATGGCCAACACGTATGCATATTCGTGGTAAATTTTTGTTCTTCAATTTTTGTTGAAATATTAGAAAAAGGTATAAATAGTTAAAAAGTGATTTAAAGATTGAATACTTTGTCATTTCTTTTCTTTGTACTTCGATTTATTTATTTTTTTTAAAAGTCAATCCAGCTTTGCTTTTGTATGAAATTTATAGTCATCACTGACCGTGACAGGCTGCGGGCGGCATAAATATGGGCCGTTTTATTATTGATTGCAAATTAGACCACCACTTTTAGGCTTTTGCTTTTGTTTAATTTGGAATTTTGAATTGTTGCAATTAAAGATCAAACATTTGTGGTTGAAGTGAATTACACGTGACATTCACCATTTAAATAAAACGATATTAAGTGTACGATAATTTTAAAAGTGGATGAATTTTAACAAATTTTAGTTTGCACATGGTATATATATGTGTCAAAATATTAGTAGTATGTTATTCATTATATGGAAGATGCCATTTGCTACCAATTGAAATGTGATATCTTAATTGCAATGATTCAGACGTGATGACTATTCATAAAAATGCTCGAGTAGTTCCCATTAATAGTGAATTCTTTTGTATCATGATGTCCCCAATTTTCATTAATAAAAAAATATTTTATTATGAATAAAATGAATAAATGATGGCACGTAATAACAACAAAAACAACAATGATGACGATGATAATGATGGTGTTGTAGCTATAACATCATGCAAAATTAATAACAATTTGTTAACTACGATTTAACATCCTTAAATAAAGCATGATAAACTAATTATCTAGATTATATAAATAATTTTCTCTATATTGTCTCGACTTGGGGCACTATATATATAAACTAATAATTTTGTCAGATTAATAAGATAACAATTTTCAGAATAACATTATAAAAATCTATGATTTCATCAACATCATAAATCAATAGTCGCGTAAATTATTAGCGCCTCATTTTTTGTAAGTTAGCCGAAAAAGTTTCTCGAGTGTGTTTAAAACAGCAAATTGGCTTTATTATTCAAATGGAAATTATCATCATTTTGTTTTGTTGCATGCAAATTAATTATATCTTTTGTGCTCATGAAATATTCCTTGGAGTATTGACTGTATTGTGTATGATTTTAAAACATTTTAGTAGTTTTTATACCCAAATTTGTGTATGTGATAGTTTTTTCATAAATATAATACAAATTTAATAGTGTTAATTAATACATGTGCAATTTAGAATACGAGTTCATATATAATTACATTTAATTTGATTGAATATATAAATATCCATTGTAGTTGTTGAGTTATTAATATCGAGTAATTAATATTTGTCTAAAACAAAAAAAATGTCACAATCCCGATAGTATTAGTACAAACGATATTTGTAGAATTTCAAATAAAAATACCATCTTTTCTATGAAACAATTAAACTCAAAAATATAGTTTTGCAACGTGATAATAGGTAAAAATAGGATCTTTGTTAAATTTCAATGAAAAAATACTTTTGCCGTTCCAGTTATATATGTACAATTTATTTTTTCGAATGTCTCGAATATATATATATATATGGGATTGAATCAAATACATCACTCTATTAAAATAAGAAATGAGAATTAATCTGATTCATTTAATTTTCAAAATCAATGGCTAAGATTTATGGAGATTTCATTTCTCTCTCCTAATTCCTACGGGTATATTCACTCTCTTCTATCATCTTCTTCATTTTCTCTCTCTTCTCTCTTTCCATTACGTATTTGCAATTTTAACATAATAAATTTGCATCTACACACATCAATTTGTAATTTGAATCATATTTTT
>JAYJMF010000017.1:2523337-2551055 GCA_036873715.1 Salvia sclarea
TAACTCTATTTTGAATTTCTCTCTCCCACTAATTTATCATATGCATATAATATAGGCCATTGATTTTGAGAAAACTATAAAATTGTCACTCAAATCAAAATCAATTTGAAATCAATTTTTCAATTTGACTCCACATTTAAATATAGTATAAATTGTGTCTTTAACGACGCATTTATAAAATAAACGTAAATTAAAACATGAAATTACCAAAAGGGGCATACAAATATTATATTTGAAACGACTGGTGAAACATAAATGGTGGAAGTTGGTTTCCATCTTTTAGTTGACAAGATATGTATAGGGAGTGAAGAGCACTGAATAATGATTACAAAAAAAAAGCAAAATCAATAACCATTGCCATTTAGAAAAAATGGAGGATTCCACATTTTTTTATTCATGAATTTATCAATAATTACACAAATAAAATAAGAATGAAATATACTTATATATATGGTCGGAAAATATAGTTTTTCTTGTATGTTGAAATAGATTGTTTGAACTTTGAAGTGCCTATATATTGCAAGAATAACGTAAATAGTTAAAGTTGTATATTTTAAAGTAGTATAAGGAAAAAAAAACAAAATATGTTGATAGCATTTTTATTTTATTTTATTTATTTTGTAGTGAGAGCTACAATAAGAAGAAAGGGGGCTGTATAATTTGGGCTCAAATGGGCTCATTTAGTAGTTGGCCTCGACAATATACGGAACTGCTTAATGAGGTTGAAATGGACCCATCCCCGCCCGACATATTTGGTATTTGGACATTGAATTATGATGCTTACTAATTTCGATATGTTTATGAAATTTAATATCTCTTACTTTAAAATATATATTAATTAATTTACAATGTAACTGATTTATTATAAGATGAAAAAGTTTTTTTTGTTTTTTATATCTAATTTCTTTAAAATTGCGACAACTATGGACTAATCATCATTCTGAATATAAAAAGAAATATGATTGTATCCAATTACAACATTATTTTATTTGAAAAGTAATTAATTCCGTACACCCATCAATTAAGAATTATAAACTAGATTGATTCTTAATTAATTAATAGAATAAAGATGGCCCACCAGAATTCATCAACACACATATATAATGCTAATAAGCACTTATCATGCTAGCTATCTAATAATATTAAATATTCAATATTCAATATTATAGATGGCCTATAGCCTAGATTAGTGAGCTTGGCCAAAATTGTGGTAGCCATTATTACTATGTAGGATATACGTAGATTAGATTGAAGCTTATTATATGCCAAAAATCTGGATCGGTGAGATGAGCATAAAAACATATTATTCCATTTACCCAAAACAAGAAAACCACCACTTTGTTACCAGACATTAAATAATTGGCATAATATATAGGTTAGATGACTGTATAAAATATAGGAAGAGTGAGAGAGATAGATGTGATATTGTAGAATATAAATGCGTTCACGTGGGTGTTGCATACATATATAAACATATACATAAATGTCCTAAATTTGCAGAATATAGTATGCATGCACATATCACGTGATAACTATAATTCCATAATTCCTCCGAATAAAAAAAGTCCCATAGTAAAATAATCATTATTGACCACAAATAATATGTTTGGTTAACGAATTGCACTCTATATTCTAATCTCGATGAAACATATTCTTAGCTGTGAAATTGCTCTATTTAAAGAGCCATTTTCTATATATCTCACATATTCTTGGTCGTGAGTAAACGGATAACAATAATAAATGTGGATATCATTTTTTAAATGATAGTGACTAATTTATTCTTTTACTATTCTAAACAACTATATTTTGTCATTCCATTCTAATTAACTAATTGATGTATTTTGTTGTATGAAGTTGCAATATTTGCCACGAACTAATAATGTTATTCTTTTCACATATCACAATACTAAAAGGGGTCAGGAGTATTTTGCATCCTCAACTTTTTTTTTATTTTTTCAAAATATGTGACCGATTTACATTAATGAAAAAAACAACCCCCATCATTCATCTTTTCCAAAATCCATCCCGCGTCAAAATTCCCGACGATAGAATATCTGGCCGAACTTTTATTCAGCCGGACGAATCATAATATCGTCAGTGTAAATCTGCAGCATGACATATATTTTGGGAAAAAGTATGTGAATCTGTTTCTCATTAACGTAAACTGGGCACATATTTTAGAAACTGCAAAAAATTGAGGAATACATAGAACACTGTCAACCCTACTAAAAATGAGCAAAAAATCAACGAAAAAAATAAAAGAAAAGAGAAATTAAATGAAGTTAAATTACCTTAAGGGAAAGGTGGGGGTTGGGAGGCTTAGCAGTGATGTAGAAAACAAGCAAAGCAATGAAGAAACTGAGCAAGAATCTCCAGCTGAGCTGCATCAGAATCCAAAACCCAGAATTTGAATAACTGAATGAGAAATACTTAATCCACCCTTTTTCATCATAGTGATTAATGGGCTCTTGTTGATGGTCATGATCAGCCACACGATTCTTGATGAGAGCAGCAGCATCATGATCATGATCATGGTGAAATATTGCGAGGGCATTTTGGTATTTTTGGTTGTTAGGGATGAAGTTGGAGGAGTTGTTGGAGCCTCGAGAGGAAGAGTAGGTCAGACGAGGCTCGATGTGGTTTGCATGGGAAGAAGTGATGATGCTTGATGGGCTTTGCACCATATAGGGGTATGATCGGGAAAGTGCTTCTTCTTCCGACTCATGATCGTCGCCCATTCCCATTCCCATTCCCACGACTGACTGCGTCGTCTGAGAGAGATGGAGAGAGTGAGAGAGAGATATGAGAGGAGTGAAAGAAGTGAGAGGGCTTTTAAATTGAGAAGAAATGAAGAGAGGTTACTTTTTTGGGTGGCTACCTAGCTCCACTACACTTGTGTTCTCGGTCGTACGAGTTTTAATAAATTATTTTGAATTGTAAGATCAGTGGAGAATGAGATCCATAATACTGTATGTGAGGAGGATTATGTGGGATCCATGCTCATATAAAAGTAAAGTAAATATTTTTCGTGGACATGTTAAGAGTATACACTACTTCCTCCGTCCCCTTGTCTCATTTGGTCACAACTCTGAGATTAAGTTAATATAGGTGTTCGGTGATGTGGCACACCTGACTTTTGCGTGTGAAATTTCTGCTGAAAAGAGATTTACTCTCTCCGTCTATTCATTTTGTCTAATTACTTTTGGACATGGAGATTAAGAAAACAAAATTAATGTGTGAGGTGGTTGTGGTCCACATAGAGTCATATGTTTTCTCTGTGTGATTTTTTGGTGAAAAAGAAAATAAGACAAGATGCATGAGACAGTTCAAAGAGAATATCAAATTAAAAAATATTTGTCCCAAAAAATATAAAATTAACACAAGATTAATAGGATGGGAGAGTTACTATTCTATGGTGTATTTTCATCATAGAGTATACATTTATAATTAACTTCGTCGTTGTCTTCAAGCTAACACATGATTTTGTTTGGTGCATAAGACTAATAACACTAATCTTAATTCCTTCTTAAAAAGAACACTAGTCTTAATCCCGACAACACGTCAACCCTACAAAAATCAACAACTAGCTAGCTATAGCTGCCACCTCAGCACTACAAATTGAATATTTGATTCAAATTGAGTGATGATTATTCATTGAGTTTTCACTTAAAATATATAATTAATCAATATAGTCTTCTATTCAAATGTATATAGATTGTTGTGTATATATATAAAGGCTGTCAATTTGTCCATATGCGGGATAGCTGATAAATACTTAAATATTCCTTTAGGAATCATATCATTACAAAGTAAATTTATTGTATGAGTCTCCACTCACAATAGTTTTCATGGCCCAATTTATGAATATGTATAACATATAGTATATCGTTTTTGGACAAAAGGACAAAATCTCTTATAAGTATGTCCTTACTCAAGGACTTAACAAAATCATGTCTTAAAATTGAGAATAATTTCACGTAGAGTCCACATTTTAGTTGAATTTTAGAATTGAATCACAATACGTCTTCACGAGCTCGTGTGAAACCATCGATCCTTTACAAATTAAAAATGGAGCCGATTGACATGATGCTATGTGATGTGACCTTGATTGCTCAAACCGTATCCAAAGGTGATGAGACTATAGTAGTAGTATTAAATTTTTAATTAGTTTTTAATTTTGTAATCAATCATAAAAAGTTCCCAAATTCTTTTTAGGAATTTAATATTATATTTTTAATACAAAATTATCAGTAGTATGCCATGAAAGATGGACTAGTTAATATAGTGAACCACAAAATCCAATTAACTTATGTACCAATGCAATTTATGTAGCAATTTAGCCAAAAATAGAAAGAAAAAAAAATCCAATTAACTTGATAAAAACATAAAATTCAGGACAATTTTCAGTAGTCCGAAAAAATACGGGAGACATATTAATTAGATGGACATAACGGCAATTTTATTTATTATTTTGTTTTGCTTTACACCGAATTGTTGCTACTTTTGATGACCAAAGGAATCATCGCAAAGTAAGCACGCTTTTAGCACATTCACAAATCCTATTATCTTTACCGCTTTCATATAAATAAATATATTAACAAAAACGTCACATTCCAAGATTTTAGATCTAGGCTGGGTAAAGTTGTTTTTTGACCCTCATTAATTAGTCTAACTAGGCCCACTATTGCTTTAACCCTACAACTAATACTATAATTGCTTTTACTAATAAATAGAATCGTAATTTCCAAATTTATAACCTACTAATAATGTGCAACGATAGTTTGAAAAAAAATAAAATAAAAAAATTACTCTGTTCTTATTATTCCTCTCATCGCGGATCTTGCCGGTAGGCAATTTATTTCTTATTTTATTTTTTAAGATTCTTATTTCTTTTCTTAGGTAGTCATATTTATCCATTTTCCTCTTTTTTAATTTGGAAGTCGGACACGTTTTTCAAGTCAAGCATTTTTCTTAACCACATGCAATTAATCAATAAAATTAAGATAGTCTCTATTTTAAGGAAGAAACCAAAATATTCATGTATAACATAAGGGTGAACAAATTATTATAATTCGTACAATATAGATATTATAATTTGTAATTATTTTCTAGCCACATCCAAAACAACTAATTATGTTTAAATAGATAATAAATCCTAAAATTCAATTAAACTCCCGCCTTAATCTCACTATGGTTTCCATCGAGCACAAACCTTAATTTTAACAATTATAATTGCAACACCGTTAAATATTGAAATGTAGAAAATTATGTTTTCTAAGAATAAAAATATTTCAATCAAATTTATTACTCCTTATCCCGTACAAAGTCTATAAGTATATGGGTATAAATTGTGGGTATGGTGGGGAAAAGAATAAAATAAGCAAGGTTAATTAGTGACAAAAAAATAAATAATGAGAGTAATGGCCCAAATTAATTCGTGGTATTGAAGGAAGATAGTGGGGGTGAATTGGCATATAAGATAGGGCTAATAATAAATCGTAATAATTGTTTGTAATGATGGAATCCAGCAGTATCAAGTTACCATAAATCATCAAATACCAAGCCTGCTTTGCCTTTTATACCAAGATATCATGAGTTCCACCATCATTTGCTCCCAAATTATTTATTTATCAAAATAATTAAATAATGAGACAGTACTTTTTTCAGAATTCTTGTGTGATATATAGAATGTAACTAATTTGGTTGGATAGATTTCTCTTACACATTGCACAATTTAATTCAATAATGCACATTTGAGTATCAAATCAAGAACATATATAGCACGAAGGAGAAAATGATATCAATAATTGAGAGGATATTGTGATGATGGGAAATGGAAAAATGCATCAATGTCATTTTATTAACTCTTCTGCTGCATATATATCTTTTGGTATTCATGTAAATATAATGGAATTTATTAGTCTCTTTTCATGAGATTCAAGTTGTCAGTGATCAGAATGATTAACTGGCATTTGAAAATCTCAAATTAGATAAGAAAAACATATAGTCATATAGATACAAGTACATTAAAAATTGACTATAAATCCATGCGAAATTAATAGAAATTAATAGAAATAAAAAATATATATTATATGTAAACATGTTATGTCTACGATATTGTTTCAACAAAGACGCTTTGGCCGAGTGGTTAAGGCGTGTGCCTGCTAAGTACATGGGGTTTCCCCGCGAGAGTTCGAATCTCTCAGGCGTCGTTTTCTTTTTGTTATTTCCAGCCCATTTGTTATTCTATTTTTGGTGATAATTTACAAAATCATTTTTTTTTTCTTTTCAAAAAAAAAGTTAGGGTAATCACAATGATGCACTAGCTTGGTGGGAAGTGAAATTGCTTAATCTTGGTGTTTCTCGTCTCTCGAAATCAGAGTAGTTATTCATCACTACATCGTCGTGTTTCCCACCATTGAAGATGCTCTTATAGTATATACGAAATAGAAAGTAATATTTAATTCTTTTGAGTTGCTACTTTACATTTGTGCAACAGAATAAGTTCGTGTTTTATGTTATGCCACTCGTTCTTGTTTTGTTTAGTAATTAAGAAATATTTAGAGTAATCATTAATCTAAGAAATTTAAGAGTGATGGCCATTACATTATTATGTTATTTGTTTTTCTATTGGGAAATTCCGCTACTGAGATAGGCATAGTTGGGCTTTGACCCATTTGAGGAATTGGGCCTAATGCGGATGACAAAATTGGGCTTTGACCCATTTGAGAAATTGGGCCAAGCTCGATTGGGTGAATGAAGTAACAGGTAAATGAATCTTAAATTTAACGTTACTTGAAATCTCTCTCTTTTTTTTTGTTATGGGCTTTCTAAAATTAATTAATGTAAGTATGTAACTAACTTAATTCATAAAATTATTCTCTTGGTAAACGACAATGAATTTGATTTACATCCCTTGTTAAACAAAGACTCGATAATTAAAAGGGATTATTTTCTGAACGTAACACTATAGTTATGTGAATATTGTAACAAAATATGTGATTAATACATTAGTGTATGATTAAAGCCCAATAATTTGAATGTCTGTCAATATTAATTCAGAAGTTTCTGATTCAAATGGATAAATTCTTTGTTTTTTTTTTCTTCAAGGAGAAATTCCAAAAACGGATGTATATATATTGGGATAAAATTATTACAAAGCCATATCACGTGTGTTTGTCGATACTAAAATTTGATGTGAATAATATATTAATGATTTATTAGGTTAAGAAACATATTACTATCATACTAAACTAATGTATCTTTCCCAATAAATAGAAGGAAATTAATTATTGCCCTGTCACTCTCTTTCCTCGTTTTACAATAAAAACAAAATCCAACATTATTATATTAAATTGAAATTTGTGGAAAGAGCCAAAGAGGTGTTGTTTCATGTTGACACAACATACGATAAGGGCAAACCTGAATGCAAATTCACAGGATAATTGTCGGACTTTAATACAAAAATTCTCCTGTTGATAGAAATAAAAGGACAATAATCTAGAAAGAAAAGCACAAATCATAAAGCACAACCCCACTCTTACACGTTGATACATGTTAAAAAAAGCCTCTTTTAGAGGTAGAAATATGAAATATTAAATAATCACTTGTGTCGTCAAAATCAAACAAAAAGTAGGCTTATATTTATCATTATTTAATTATATTATATAGCTATACCTTAAGCTTTTTGAAAAATAGAGTATATAATATGCTCCCTCCGTCGCCCTAAAGTTGTTACGTTTTTTTTGAATACAGAGTTTTAAAAGAGTTGAAAAATAGTGTTTGTGCGAGTAATAAAAATATTTTGAAAAAAAATAATAATTTTGTTGGGACGGTTCGAAAAGGAAAAACGTAACAACTTCAATGGAACGAAAGGAATATATACTTTTAAGGTCATCATGTAAATTTTCATTTAAATTGTAAATATGACGGCAATTCAATAATTTCATGTCATGTTGGCGTTCAGTCATTATTGTCGCCCTTAATTATAGGTTAATTTAGAGTCAATATTTTGATGATGCATGTACTAAATGATATTTTCGATGCACTCCTGACATAATTATGATGTTCAAAATAGAAACATACATAACTCTTGGAAGTGAAAGATATGTTTGTATGTAAATATATATTATTTATAGTCAATCATGAAAACGAAGATTTGGGAGGATATGTTTGTTGTGATTTGAAATTTTTGATAAAGTTTTGACAATTTTTAATAAGCACGGCGGCTAGTTGAACTAAAATTGGAAAAAATATATATAGATGAATGAGTCCAAAATAGGGTTTGGAGTTGCTAGCTTTAATTTGAGGCTACGTGATAATTTTTTTTTTCAAAGGCAATAGGGTATGAATTGAAAATTTGAACATGTGATGGGATAATTAGCATCGATCGTCAATCATTGAGACAAGATGTCTATTTTCTTTATTGTCTGCAATAGTAATTAAAAGATTATTTTTGGTGACTAGATATAAAGAGATAATAATTGAATGCAAGTTGAGTTGATGAAATTCTTGGATTAACAAAAATTATTGGAAATCGAGTTAAACTAAGATGCATGAGTAGATTGGTTCAATCTTAGTAACAATTTCTACCTTTTGGTTAAGGTTAGGTTTGGTTCGATAATTTTTCGTTGTTGTTTGATATATTCGTGTGTGGTTTACCTTGATTAATTAACCACCCGCATATGATACAAATATATAGATAAAACAATTATTCGTCAAATTAAAGGGTGGTTTGTGGTTTCAATTTTTCATTTTGGTAATATTTGAATTTTAGTTTAATTAGGCTACTTAATTGTCTATAAATACACAAAATGTATTTTATTGGAATTACACACTATCTTTTATTTCAGTTAAAAAAATACACGAGCTTAATATTTTTCTGATTTTGCACACGAAATTTAATTTCCCCTATCAAAATGATGTCGTTTTAATTTCTACGCCAATTTTGATTTTCCTTATCAAAATTCAATGTTGGAGAAAATAAGTGTTAGGATCGCGTATCTTTTGGTTGAAATAAAATTCATGAGTTTCTTGCAAAGTTAATGTATTCAAAGGGAATTAACCAATTAAACTTTAAAATTAATGTGTCGGATTTTGATTTTATGTGTGTGTGTGTGCACATTACATTATTAAGGAGATTCAAGTAATATGCCCTTTATAATCTAATCTTTAAAACCATTTTGCAGACAAGATGTCTTGTCATATTTTGGCTGATTGGAAAATTGGAAGTAGCTATTATTTTGAGTGGGGGTAATGAATTAAAGCTAAATATGCCACATTTTTGGGAATATAATAATTCACACACCTCGAATGTCAATTCTTGGGTTCTATTTAAACGAAAATGCCTATAGAATGGCCATTCCATTTTGTCTCTAATCATTATATTTTCTTGTTGTTTATACAATTATTACTAATCACTCTTCTTTGAAGAAATTAAAAAGTTGCAAATTGGCATAATTATTCCCATCCCTTCGATCTTTATATATTCATTTAACATTTTCCACGTTTGGAATTGAAGAATAGCATCGCTTAAATTATATTATAAAATATAAATTGATACATATAGTCAACCAAAGATGGTGTTAGAGGGTCCTAACTAGCTGCCTCACATCAATAAAAGCATCCCACTATTAGAAAAAGCTGAAGAGTTTATTAAAAAGTATATGCATGAAAAACACATGTAAATTAGTAACTAAATTAACTTCTAATTAATTAACTATTGATGCATAAATTGCGACTTATTCAAGCAAATTTGGATGTCGGCCCTAAATTGATTTGGTCTCTAATTATTGGAATAACATTTTTCAGATATTTTACATAGGCCCAAGTTGGCTTCTGTCGGTTTTGCCCTAGCCTCACATTTTCTTCTTCTTTGGAACTTACTGAAAAATTTGACTGTCTTTTATTTTTCTTCTTTTTTATTTTTCTAGCAAATACTAATTGTTTCGAGCTATTATTTATTAATTATTCATGACAGGACTTTTAAGTTCCATGAATCTTAATAAAAGACCTAAAGAATTTATAATAATAAAAAAAAAAGGAGTTTGTCAATATTGTTAAAGTCTATTTCCTTGGGTGTGTTTGCGTATGTGTGAAATTACACACGTAAAAGTTGTTGAATCGCAACCATATGTAACCGAAACGTCACATTTTTATATTTTTAATATTATTTATTTCCCATCTAGTGGGAAAACATTAAATTACGAAAATAGATATGAAGTTACAGTATGCGATTTCACAAATTAATTTGTACGCCATAGAATTAATTGCCATTTTTTATAGTTACATGATTTTTTAAGTTTTTATTGGGAGAGGTGTAGCGATGGGTTTGAATAATTGAATACTAGACATGACTCCTCTGAAGGAAATAAAAATAAAAATAAAAACTAAAATAAGTGGAAGATGTGTGTGTAATACATCATTAGGGTTTTCTTCCAAATAGCTTCAATTGGTGATTTATTTGGATTCACATATTTATTGATCATATAGAGAAGGAAATAATCAGAAATTCCCCACATCAAAACACCGATCAGCTACATTAATTAGCGAATACAAGCTTTATTAATTTTCTAAGAAATAGCAAAATTTCTTAAGGTATATATATATATATATCTCTTCTATCCTTGTTTTATTATGGAATTTGCAAGAACCTCCTAAATCATAAACGCTTTCCAGATATATTACTGATGCTTATATACTAACTAACAAAGATTAATTATAGAGTGGTGTTAATTAGTATGATTATGAGGAAACGTGAATCACAAAAATCAACTATATATGTGTATATATATAACCCATCATGTTAGTTCGTTAGAAATAGATGACGCTCAGATATTGATATCATATCAACATGATATATAAAAGTATTATTGTTAACTAGAAATTGTATTGTCATTTCCCTAAAAAAGAAATTGTATTGTCATGCCAAAAAACGAATTAATTGATGAGTTAATTAGTATGATTAAATCAACATCTTGATCACATATGGATAGAAAAAGAGGAATATAACAAGATACATATATATGAAGAGACTTCATTGATTAAAAGAAATTAAAAGCATGAATTACAAAAAAGAAAAAAAAAATAGACTACTTACAAATTTGCATGAACCTACGCTAGCAATTCTAAAAGTACAATATCTCATTATTCTTAGTACACTTCTCCATGCTACCAAATTATTGATCCATATCTATACAAAATGCTAATTAAGAATAGAATTAAATCGAGAAAAAGAACACTACATTTATGATGTATATATCCTTTTTATTTTCTGTTATTTAACGTGTGACAAATTTCCATATATTTTGACTATTCACATTTGGTTCGCAGAAAGACCGTTGATCTCCCGGAGAGTGATGATGTGTCGCAATCCTAGCTACCCACATGAAAATGTACACCTCTGCAGCCAAAAGGTACTAGCTAGCCTCTTCCAAGGGATTTATTGTAGTTGGACAAAAAAACAATCAAGATAGGGTGAAAATTAAAAAAGAATGGGGTTGAAATTGGGAGAAATTGAAGAGAAAAAGTTGGTGGATTTTTGAGAGGCTATTCAAGATGGAAATCAAGGTAAGGTAAAGAGGAGACATTAGCCAACAAACCCTCCCAATCCAATTCCCCCATTTTGAAGGTTTCTCCTTGCCAATGATTCCCAACCCCAACCAATTCCTCTACTTTGATGCTTCCATGATCATTACTATTGTGATTATGATTATGATTGTGATTATTGGTGTTATTACCAACATAATGCCCATCGTTGACACTAACGCTCTTGTCATGATAACTGGAAGTGTTGTTGTTGACTTCCAACCCAGGGACAGAAAGGTCATTTTCCAGGGCCATGACATAGGGCTCCATTGCCCCATAGTCCCCCAAAACCCCCCCTAACCCTAGGTGGTTGTTGTCCACCTCCACCTGCTGCTGCAGGTTGAACAACGGGTTTACATCGAATATGTTGTTGTTGTTGTTGTTGTTATGGCCGATGAGGTGGTGGTGGCTAGGATTGAAGGGGTTCCCGAATTGGGTGGCCATGGACGAGCACGAGGAGGATGAGGAGTCCATGCACACCCCGGCCGCCACCTCATACTCCTGCATGAAAATTGTGGCAGCCGCGTTGGGCTTGAGGTGGTGGTCAGAGGAGTCGCTGTTGTTAGGGGACGACGAGGTGGTGGTGGTGGTGGTGGTGTTGCCCGAGTTCTTTAGCCTCTTTTTGATCGTCGAGTTCCAGAAGTTCTTGATCTCGTTGTCTGTCCTCCCAGGTAGACGTGCTGCAATCTGAGACCACCTGTTGCACAAATTTATTAATAAGAAATATAACAACAACAACAACAATAATAATAATAAATAATTCAAGTTAGTTAGTTGAATTACTCTATCTTTATGGTGACGTAGAACGCAATTAAAATGGTCTCTGCATGGGTGTATTTATAAATAAGGCTTCCGTATGCTTCGTGATTAATCATGAAGCGTAGACCAAATGAATATGTAACAATGTCTCTTTCCCATTGGTTGGTGAATTTAGTTATATAGTATAATTTTGTTCAATCAACTGCAGATAGATATATTCCAGTCAATTTGGGAAAACTAATTGAATCCCTGGAACTTGATTAGTAAAAGAATCTATGTATAAGAACTTAAGTAGATTGATCAATTAGTAATTGGAGACATATATACCTATTTCCGAGGATGGAGTGTAGGTGGATGATGAGGTGCTCTTCCTGGGGCGAGAAGGCCCCCCTCTTGAGATCCGGCCTCAGGTAGTTTATCCACCTCAGGCGGCAGCTCTTCCCGCACCTCTGCAGGCCGGCGTTCCTCGCGATGTCGCTCCAACACCCTTGCCCGTTCCTCACCATATAATTCATCAGCTTCTCGTCTTCCTCGGGAGACCAAAGACCCTTCCGCAGCTTCACCGCCACATTGTGCTGCTCTGGCTTCCTCATTTCTGCCCAGCTTATTCCTCTCTCTCTCTCTCTATATATCTTCAAAATTCTTTCTCTTCTCCAACTGGGCTTGATGGGGACTGTCAAAATGAGGATAAATAGATGGGCATAATTAGAGACAGAGAGGATTATGTGAAGTGGAAGCAAAATATGTTGCATTTGGAATACACATATCATCATTACCTTGTGAGTGAAGAAAATTAGGAACACTAAGATAGAGTCAAAGACAAGAAGACCTAATGTCGCTTTCTATCAAGGTCCCCCTCCAATCCGTTTTCCACTCCACCCCTCTCTCTTTTTTCCTTTTTTTTTTTTTTGTAATTAATTAGCAACAACTAATTTTGTATTTAACCACCTTTTTTTTTATATAATTTAACTCAATGCATTGCATATACATGACTGGTTTAATTTAAAGAATGCCCCACTTTACCATCACCATCATCATCACCATTACCACCCTATTAATCCCTCTCTGTCTCTCTCTCTCTAGCATGGTGGGATGACACGTATGTTACTTGGGGTTTTATGGAAGACTATTAATTGCGCTCGAGAATTATTTTTAAGGGCTCCATGAGGACCACATTTTGTTGAAATTTAAAACTAAGATGATTAATTAATTCAAGCATATATAATTAGTAGTAATAGTTAATTAACTGTAATTTACTTCAGTTATTGAGAATTTTCTGAGTTTGTGTTCCCTCGGACATTTTGGATCTTGTCACCCCTTTTTATCTCTTTTTGAACATACAAAACATATGTCGCATTTAATCAATCACAATTTTGGCATGCTCAAATTATTGTATATATTAATTTTATTAATCGGAGGTTGGAGTCTGAATGTACTGTACGTAAAAAGACATAATCCTAATAGCAGTTTTGTAATCGGTATGGAATATCATAGTGAGACTTGGCTTTGTCCCCAGACGTAATTACAAGACGAACTGGGCAAACAATTTTCATGTATTTTTTTCTTTTTCGTGATTGCGTGTTATTTCCAACAAATTTATCATACCACATATATACAGATAATTAAGGGTTAATATTCAAATATGGCCTGGTTGTTGTTCGTGTTGGTACTTTATAGCCCGACAATTAAAAAATATTCAAATATGTCCTAATTTTTGTTCGTGTGAGTATTTTACAACCTGAAAATTTAAAAAAATACTGAAATATTCACGGCTCGACACAACATGTTTAAAAAAATATGATCGGGCTATAAAATACTCACACAAACAACAGTCGGGCCATATTTGAATATTTTTTAATTGACGGACTATAAAGTACTCTCACGCACAGAAGTTAGGTCATATTTAAATAATTTTAAATTTGTCAGGCTATAAAACACTCACACGAACAACAAAAGCCAGGGCGTATTCGAATATTAAGCTCATAATTAATTAGCTACGAAACTAGATGTAAAATCAAAAATATATAAAATAATGGAATTAATTGATTCAGATGGCATGCAGTGAATTAATATATAGTATATATATTTATATAATTTCTCATGGGGATTGATTTTGGTTACATATGAATTGAGGTACGAGAATGCAATTGTAAGCATGTCTGTCGGAGTGAGTTAACGCTATTCTTAAGCAAATTATCTGTAGACAGAAATATCACAGGATTTGTTTAATTATTTAATTCTTTGTTTGAAAAGCCGTTGGTATCCAACCAATTAACAAGCCGTTACTCTTTCAAACCAACCCTTCATCAACAAGCCATAATCAAACATACACATGAATTTTTTTTCATCAACCCATTCAATTAATGTACTTCAATATTTCCTCACTCAAATCATTACTTCTTTATTTGAAGGAACGTATAATGGGTACCAAAAAGTTACCCCCATTATATATTCTCCACATTAATTATAGATTACCTATATTTAGATTAGCTTCATACATAATTATTTCAAAATCTCCCACAATTAAGTTCAATATACATACCATTTGTGGATTAGGTATATAGATTAGAGTGCATATATATGCAGTGGCGGACGCAGCAAAAATGTTGGTGGGGGCTGTATTTTTTAAAATTTCGAGCTAAAATTTTCGACATGATAATTTTCCTATAAATTTATTTTGGTGATAGGGGATTTTGCACAATAATCTACACCAAACACTAAAAATTTGTAACTTCATAAGAATAAAAATAAAATAAAAATGGCTTAGACGGGGCTTAAGCCCCTCCAAAGCTATTCTTGCGTCCGCCATTGTATATATGATAAAAGGGAGGAATTCAGATAGAATCCATCCACATTCTAGTAATTAGGAATCGATCTTATTCATTGATCCTAATTAATTGATGGTCCAAATTCTTCTTTCAAAAAATACTTTTATTATTCCTTATGACATGCTTTCTTACTCACAAAATAATATTTTTATTTATACTATATCTTTTTACATATTAAATAATATTGTTATTATTCTGATATTTTTTCACACATAACAAAATATTTTTTAATTAGTTTTCTTATAGTGAATTCTAGTTCCTAGTTCCTAGTTCCTAGAATGAAGAATGTATAATGGCCGCCAAAAAGTTAGCCCCATTATATATGTTCTCCACATTAATTATAGACTATCTATAATTAGATTAGCTTCATACATAATTATTTCAAAACCTCCCATACTTAAGCTCAATATGCATACCATTTGTGGATTAGCTACACAGCTATATATGATAAAAATGTGTGCACTACTACTATAGACATATGGTTCAAGTTGGGAGATAATGATGAGTAATTCTTACTTCTTAAAAAGATATACACACTGATCATTGGATAGGATTGCTTCATTTGCAGACTTCATGAACACACACATAGAGAGAAGGGTAGCTTTCACCACCTAATAATCGACCCGAAAATCGTGAGACATGCTACGAGGGAAACTGCGATTTTCGATTTTTTTTTTAAATTTCTTTTCGATAGGGGAAGATTAATTTCGAAATAGATTAATAGATTAATTGTGTGAACTGATGATCTGCATGGTGAGTGAGTGAGATGGATGTTGTTTGAAGAAAGGCAAAGGGGAAAAAATAGGAAAACTGTGAAGGTACTCAAAGACTAGTCTCTCAAATCCTCCATGAACACATGTACAAAGTTTAGCTAGCTGTATCTATACTTTTCCATCAATACGCCATTTCTCATCTTGCATTGGCTACTAAGACAAATATTGCCACATGTGTATACAACATTCATCCATTTTTTGCTTCCAACATCACTCTGTGCTAGCTGGATTAATTTTATTTAATTTTGTTTAATTTTGTAAATGGTGTGTTGTGGAAATTAATGGAGGTCGAATTTGGGATTAATTGATGTGTGGGGTTCTCTATATTGTGTCACACATTATACTCTAAAATAGCTACTTTATTTGAGCTACGAATCTTGACCGATACACGCACGAGGATAGAGGAAGGTTCAGATGAAAACCACTTCTAAAGTGAGAACTTGAGAACCAGAAAAATCATGAATTTACAGTGGAAGTTGATGGGTCTGTCGGGAAAGTTTGTGAATAAAAAAACACAGATTTTTCCATTGGGTTCGAATCCCATAGACCTGCAAAAAATGGTAAAAATTCTCACGTTCTCCCGGTAAAAATGGTTTTTACATTAATCTCCCCCCACGAGGCTATATTTATGTATATGGTTAAGCAATGTGTGGAAGTGTACTTGCAAAGTAGTAGATGTGTCGGTACATTATGATTTTTACTTGCTATGCACTATTGCAATATGCATATACCTTAATTAGGGTCATACCAAATTAGCAAAGGATTTAAAATTCTATACATATTTGGCATTGCGTATTTAGAGAGGGTTGAAAGTGAAAATCGTTGTTTTCAAAGAAAAAAATAATAAAATTTTACTATGAAAGTAGCCTTTTCCTTATATACCCAGAAGGGAAAGGAAAAGTATAATTGGATTGGAGATTTTTCAGGTGACTATTGAAACGCTCGAGTTCATGTCAGTTGGAAAAAAGAGAAAAGCTAAAACAATGATACATGTTTGAGATATTTTTCGCGAGAATAAATAAAAGTAATAGTATAAATAACAAAAACGAAAACAATCATCTAATATGTGTGTTTTGTGTGTTGTGCGTGGTCATTTTCCTCTCAATTTACCAACAAACAGGGAAATAAAGAAAATAACATTAATTGAAATGATGGCTATAATTCCCTGCAATTTTCTACGTTGAAAATAACAACAAAATTAAATGCGTAACAATATTACCGATATGTGGAATTTCCTGATACTAATTCAGAGGTTGACAGAAAAGTTTCTAATAAAGAAAACTTTAACAGCAAGGGATGTTGCTGGTGAATTCATTTCTTGCTTTCATCATACGTTTTAATTCCATGCTTTAAAAATATGCACATATATTCAAGTTAACGACCTTATGCAATCGATCGTGTTATTGAATATTGAAAATATGAGAAATTGCAGTACAAAAATGTACATTTTATTCATGCAAATTTATCCACCAGAATTCTGCAACTATACTCAATGTACAATTCAATAAATCAATAATTCATAAAGCTTATTCAAACGATCTCTCTCTTCACAATCAAAATTTGGAATTTCTTCAATCCCTCCAAAGTTTAGGGCAAATCATTAGACTGTACGATGATGGGCCGTTTATAGGTCGTCGAGGTTAGAAGGCTGGCGCAGGAAGCGCTCCATCTGGCGGGCCCGGGTCCTTATCGACATGTCGAAAACTTTCTGATTGAATTCCACCACGAGACCACCGAGAATACCGGCATCGATCTGCACGGGTCATGGGATTTACGGGCGTTATAACATTCCCATCGCCTACAGAGGAAAAAACCCCAATAGAAATGATAAAAGAAAACTCACCTTTTGCTCAACTTTAACCTTCTTCCCACGTAGTATCTCCTGCAATGTCTCTATCACTTCTTTCTCCTCCTCCACAGGCAAAGGCTGACGACAAAGAGAGAACGGTCAAACCGACATACGAATTAGGCGTTTCACATACAGCCTAATCACACTTAGGTTAAGAGACAATAACCGCAAGATACATTCAATAAAATTCACATAAAGGGTATGGAATAGCATGGTCTAAGCATCGGGTATTACTTCTTACTGAATGTTTATGTTATCCTATCAGAAATAGACAGGAAAAGCTACTTTGTCAAGCATAACTTCATGCAATACACGGGGCCACAGAATGCAGTAACCCAGAAAGAATTTACTACAATTGACGTTTACGCAATAAGGAAAGATACTAACTTAACACGTCCGCATCCCAATAGAGACAAGGAAGAGAGTGCCTTGAGAGCTAGGATTCTTTTGCAGTATTGACATAAAATATAAGAAGCATCATAGGAAGAGATTGTGCTCTTTTGCTCCATAAAAGTACCCAACTTAGGGAAACCAAAGAAACACACATTTTCAGAAATGAGCTTACAATCACAGTTGTCACGGTAACTTTTACTTCCCCTCTGTGAGCCATGGTGAGCTCTGAGAATCTCTGGACCATCCGTCCCAGAAGTCCCAGCCTCCCGGCTTCAGCAACAACAGCTGGTACAACAAATGTAATAAAATTTGATGGGCATAATCGCGTATATGTGAACTAAAAATGAATTTATATTCAGCGTCTACATTAAAAACCCAAACAGGACTTGCATGTGTCAACATCAGATGGATGTCATAATGAGTTTATGATTACAAATATTGGTCATGGATGTCATAATGAGTTTATGATTACAAATATTGGTCCACAGAAAGACTGCTGCAAATATCCCAACTTTTGGTTTCGTCCTTCTTCTTTATCCAAAAACAGATAATAATACAGCCAGTTACTAATTAAATGACATTGCTTGAGTCTAGACTCTAGATGCAAGTAGGAGATGAGAGATAATAGGGTATCGAGCAGATAGTCTTCAACTGCACATCTCATGTAATATACAATGAGAATGCATATTCAAGCCTACGAATTGCAGATTAACATGTTAATGAATGGAAACTAGAAAGATACTAAGAGAGAGCAGAGAGCAGGAATTCCATGGAACACAGAAGACACTCTCAGTAGTGAATTAGTGATAGAATAAAACTGCAATGATACAAAACCAACTATATTGAATTCCAGTGGAGAAAAAAGCACATATCTTGTTACTACACATTAAACTCTCGTTGTAGAAATGCAACACTGGTAGCAAATAATCATAAGCTAAAAATCAATTACCCATGAAATTCTTTGTGATATCAGAAAATTTAGCTTGACTGCAGATATCATTTATGGCCTTCACTCTGGTGTCTGAAGTTACTGAACAATCCTTCATGAATTGTGAAAACGTAGGGCTCGATTTTGAAGCCTCGACAAGGGAAACAAGCTCAGATTCAACTCTTTCCAGAACATTTGCTTTAACTGCTGCAATGTACAACGCCGATGCGTAGTTCCCAGTAACTCCAAACATTGTCACAGGAACCTAGAAGCGAAGCGACGATAGAATGTCTCAAACAACAAATTCTGCTGTAACTTATTCAAAATATTCTACTGAATTAGATTCAAATTAGCTCCTATTCTCACAAACCGTAAGTAATATACTAATCAGAACGAGGTCTATTTCCAGATAACATTGAAATTAAAATGTAGAGCTAGAAAAATGATAGAATGTCTCAAACAACAAAGTCTGCTGTAACTTATTCAGAATATTCTACTAAACTGGATTCAAAAGCTCCTATTCTCACAAATTGTAAGTAGTAATATACCAATCAAAAGGAGCTCTATTTCCAGATAAAATTGAAATTAAACTGTAGAGCTACAAATTTAAGGACACGATTACACATAGCAGCCTAGCATTGCAAACTTCAATAGTTCAATCTTCAATACATACATTCAAGTGAAATGTAAGCAAATAAATAAGAATATTACCCTCACTTTCTGCTGATCAGAAGCAGGTGCAACAGCATAGCTCCTCGTGAACTGAGACGAATTGATTGCAGTTGAGAATCAAAACAATGGCCACAATTTAAGGACAAAAATAAAAATAGGAATCGAAACAAAATAAATATTCCAAATGCGGCAGCACTAACTCGTGAGAGGGCGGCTGTGGAGCCGACGGATCTCTCTGCGGCGGTGGAGGGAGATTCAACGGCGAGAGCTCGGCGGAGGAAAGGAAGCGCCGATCTCATACGCATCGCCACTGCCATTTTCGGAAAATTTCTCTTTTTTTCCTCCTTCAATTAATCTTCTTTCAATTTCCCCTTTTCTCCTCCCCAAACACTGCAATTAGAGTAATAAGGTTTAAGTTTAACCCGTGGGTGCACAGATTTTCCGTGCTACCTCGATTATTAGCTACCACGTGTATCCGTTTGTTGTGATGGGCTTTTGTGGTTGCTGGATTGGGCTGGGCCAACCATAAATATATTGGGCACATATTATTATAACTATATTTTACTTTTTTTTTAAAATAAAAACTAACTATATTTTACTATGAAATACGTTAGTTTTAAATTTATTTTTGTGGGAATTGCCTCCTTAAAATCTAACTATAGACCTAACCACATTATCCACACAATTATTCATGTGGGATTAGGTGAATTAAGTTTGATTGTGATGTTTTTTTATATGAAAATACTAATATTATGTTTGGTAAAATGTATTAAAATAAGTATATATAATAATTCATTGTTTGATTGAGCGTATTAAAATTAAATATAACTAATATTACTATAATTATAATTATAATTTGTACTATGTAGAATCACACAAATCTGAATAAATTTTCGAGCTTTTGATTTATAAAGGGTCACGTGTTTTGTACCAAACAAAATATTACAATATCATAATTATATAATTTATATTCTACACCCTTATTACCCGTACCAAACGAAAATATTACTCGAGCCTTTATTATCGTTGGTGAATTTCCACTTAATTATTTAGCGAAAGATACCAAGTCCAAGAACATAAAAATCATACTCAAAAACATAGGTTTTTGTGGTTGGATCAAAGGAGTAAAGGTTGCTAATGGTGTATCCTCGCGCCAATCGAAAGAAGCCCGTGCCACCGACGATCGGAATTTCCTGATCTTTCCCGAGTAACAATTTCCGGCCAACGACGGTGAGGGAGCTCCCCCGAAATTCTCCGGCCATGAACACGAAATTGAAGTCAATGGTCAACGCCACCTCATCGAGGCCCGAATTGGTGTCGGTTCCCTGAGCCCGGCCCAATCTCCGCGAGTTCGGGTCGGGCCCAGAGGTGAAGAAACCATCCGCCACTCGGACTATGCCGAAATTTGTGGGTGATACGGACGTAATGTTGGCCCGTGCCACCTCATATTGATTTGCATTCGGCCCGCTTAGAATTTCGTGAAGATATACACGAAATTTAGGTATCATTGTTTTATTTTCTTGGAAAATTAGGCTTCTGCCGTTGCATAAGACTATGAACATTGAGGAATAAATAAGAAACAAAATTATGGGGAGTTTTGCCATTTTTTTATTTTGTCACGAATGTAGGAGATGAATTAGTTGATGGAGTGGGAATTTATATAGGAGAGAATGAAAAAGTGTGACATGCATGGTTTATTAAGTCAAAAAGAATGTGACGTTTATTAATAATTTAGGTATGTAGCCGAATTTTTGGGAGAATACTATTGAAGAGTTTCTCCTATAGTCTTATAGTTAAACTGAGTTTCATTTTGAACGAAAAAGCATGCACACTTTTGCATCTAATTTTGGCCTTTGAGAAGAGATCACTAATACCTTGGATGAAACATTGTTAATATTGAGATTGGATTTGATTAATTAGCTCGTTAATTGTAACAGGATACAAAATTACTTGAGTGAATAAGAATGGGTGTGACAAAATGGAGAGATTTTACTCCTTGGTGAATTTGAAATATAGGGGTCTAGGATATATAGGGACAGAAAAAATTGTAACTTTTCGAAAATGGATTAGGTTAGTTTAGTCTCTTCAAGAAGAGGATTAAGTTAGGCTATTTACTTAAGTCATCCCATACAATTAATTGTATTAGTTCAGAACTATTTATTGAGTTAATTTCATTAAATGAATCCCTACAATTTATTGAATGCTTGAAAAGAATGTAACCAATAAAAGAGAGAAAAAGAAAACATGTCACAAGCGTTTGCCCACAAACCAAATCCACTTCATTATCTCATTAATAAAAAGATCAAATATAATCAATTATTTCACGAATTGACACTAAAGTCATGAAATTGTGTACAATTTTGAAATTTTTTTAATCATTTTTATAAACGGGCTAATTGTTATCTTTACCATATGAGAAATGTTATTTTCATGCATTTTCTCATTAGTTATTGTACTATATATATACGCCACAGTTAAAGAAGATAAAAAGGAAATAAAGAAAAATATAAAATAATAGCATACAATCATGTGAGAATTTTAACTAATAGCTTTAAACGAAGAACCCATGGCTAAGGAAAAAAATGTACTTCCTTCATAACACTATTATTGACACATATTACTCTTTTGAGTTGTCCAATATTAGTGGTAATTTCAAAAAAAAAAAAAAAAAAACTCTTTTCACTTGAAAAATTAGTCAATTCTAACAGATGAGATCCAGTGTTCCATAATTTTTTGTGTGTCACTGTGTCCCACCATTATATTTATTATTTTAAAATAATTTTTTATATAAGTTTTTAT
The DNA here is from genome assembly GCA_036873715.1 of Salvia sclarea. Lineage (NCBI taxonomy): Eukaryota > Viridiplantae > Streptophyta > Magnoliopsida > Lamiales > Lamiaceae > Salvia > Salvia sclarea. Next base: position 2,545,925 of record JAYJMF010000017.1, read on the forward strand.
TATAATACTATAAATAATATTCAACTTTTATTTCAAAAATAAATTTTAGAAAAATTATATGCCCTAATTTTAGATTTATCAACTTCAAAATGAATTATGAACCACTAAAAGTAATATTAAATAATAAAAATAAAAAATAATTATATATCCTAACTGAATGGAATGAATCCTTGTTAATAATTATATAATTCAACAAAAACATATAAAATTAAAATTGAAGAAAAATATATGAAAAAAATAAAAATAAAAAAGGAACACAATGTGAGACATCAATTGTGAGTTGATTGGATCTCAAGTGCAACTGTAGCGGGTTCAACCACTTTATAAATTTCGTACTGGTATAGTGGAATACGATGACACAAAAAACCATGGGACACCAAAACTGTATGTAACCACGTCATATACTAGTATAGTAGTATGCAGATTGAAGCATGGATTTACCTCACATTTAACACATACTAATATCAACTATGTTTGCTCAGAAATGGTGAAATCAAAACACTCTAATTTGAAACTCTAAATTAAAATTAATGATCAATAATTAAAAAAAAAAAACTATAATTTTGTTGCTCGAAACTAGATTAGATTAGACTATTTCACTTACTTAACTAAATACACTTAATTTAAATAATTCAGAACTAAATAATATGTTTAATTTCAAGTACTAGCCAAATTGATTTCAGCCACGACATGCAACCAATGTTGGTGAGAATTTCAATTGCTAGCTTTAAATAAGGATCCATAGCCAAATTCATTATCGGACCAAATAAGAGCTTAAAAACAAGAGTTTTATTCGATTAAAGACTTATCAAGTACAAAATATTAGAGATAGTTATGGATCTCATAAATTGATTCCTAGTCAAGATAAACATAGAAATAAAAAATTCCAATAGTATAACCGGTACGAGGATCACTAGAATAAGTTCTAAAAATAGCGTATTCCCGTGCCAATCGAAAGAGACCCATTCCTCCCAAGACGGAAAACTCCTTATTAATCCGTCCAATCAAAACTATGCTGCTCCCTCGATACTTTCCTTCCGTGAAGACAAAGTCTCATGTTAACATTACAACCGGCTTCGTTAGGCCTGAATTTACCAGAGAACCTTGAACCTGACCCAACTTTCCCGTATTCATGTCTGGCCCACTCGTCATCAAGACGTCTCCGACTAGGAATTGGCCGAAGGACGTCGGGGAACCGGCCGTTATGTTGGCCCGAGCAACCTAATAAATATTTGCATTTAGGCCGCTGAAATATTGATGGACATAAACACGAAATTTTGCTACATTAGGAATTAATGTGCTTTTGGCACTTGCTACCATGAGCATCATCACTATGAAAACTATATTAAACTTCGACATTTTTGTAGCAATATGTTTTAAATTAAGATGTGGTGGAATGATAAGTCGAAGTGGGGCTTATAAGGATGCGAAAAAAAAGTCAAAAGTGGGTATGGATTATTTTTTTTTTGGTGAAATGACCGACATTGCTCGTGTTAGAACTTTGGAAATTAGGCCGGGCATATATCTTGTATTTATTCAGATTAATTGTTAGTTTGGTAGAATAGTAGGTAGATTTATTAACATTTTTACTTTCAAAAAAATAAAGTGGGGGTGACAAAAAGGTGTATGGGATCCTCCCACAATTTATTTTAATATTTTTTGTAAATGAGTACAGAAAATTTAAAGATCGCGTCATAGATGACCTCCCACAATCTTCTATATCCATATCCTACTATAAATTTGCTAATTTAAAAAAATATTTGTTATAAAATAAAAATTTATGGGCCTCAAAGAAGCGGGCCTGCTTTAGCTAGATTTTGACCCATTAAGAATATACTATTTGGGCCTTGTAACTATAAACCTCAATTCAATTAACACACAATTCATTTATTTGAAAACGAGTTCGACCCTTTGTTCTATTAAAGTATATATAGATTAGTGGTATTCGATGCGATCTTGAAAATTAATTTAAAGACTCTAGTTGCTTAATTAGGTGATTGTAGAACTTCCTTGTACATTTGATATATCACATATCTAAATATTACAAATATCTTATGGAGTATAATAGAAGACGAATACTTGGGGGTTAATTAGGTGTTTATTAGGGTTGTGATGGCCGCACCCCTCAATTAGTTACTAATTAAAGTTAGGGGCTAATTAGGATTTTAGTTAGCTAGGGTTCGGCCATCCAGGATTTTTCGAATAATTTATTTCTAATGTTGAGATCTATTACGAATACTTGAGTTTTTTCGGATCGAATAATCTTTTTCAAGATTAATTAATTAAGGTCTATTACGAGTACAATAGTTGAGTGTGGGGGTAGTAGTTGCATTATTTTATTTCTATTTATGAATAAATTTGAGATTGGGGTTTATCTCTCTTAGATTGAGGTCAATGGTTGCAATTTGTATAGTATTATATTTGTACTACACGAAACTAACATAAATATTCAAAGATTTTCAACTCCTATAAATGATCACTACGTTCACAACAACATTTTGTTTAAACTCGATTTCGTTTAGTCTGAATAAATGGGATCAGCACGTGCAGGGGCGAATTCAAGATTTAATAAAGGAGTTGGCTGAAAAAATAGATACTTCGGGGAGTTAAATTTATAAATATTAAAATATTTTGATGTTTACGTAAGTTGTGCCTTGCGAAACTTCAATAAATAGTTTACTAAACTCAACAAATGTAAGAACTTGAAACTCTTGCATCATTATTAAACCATGTATATAATGTCTAAACTTATATTTTAATAAAACTATATTTTAGACAGTGAATCTTTTAGGAGAATTTTTTGTTCACAAACTTGCAAATATCATAATCATTGAATAATCTGAAGGAATAAAATAGATTTAAGGTCACGATCAGAAAAAGAATTCAACAAATAATGATATTATTTAAACTTTTTATTTTGTATTATGCTAATTTTAAATTGAGTTTAACTTAATACATAAATATAAGAAAATATTTGGGGTTGCACTAGACTGAAGCCCGGTGCAGCTATACCTTAGATCCACCCATGAGCACGTGACCACGCTACGTCAATTGCGTTATTAAAATACAAAATAATGACAACTATTCTTTTATATTGTTATATTTAGGTTGTATTTTGAATTTTTCTTGTTTATTATATGCAAAAATGTAATTATGTTAGTCTAAATTTATAAATACCTACCTTCGTCCCTGGTTGGAGCTCCCACTACTATAATCAATATATGATATAGTATTAATATGTACATGATGAAGGTATAATTATAGAATCAATGTCCAAAAATATAATTAAACGTAACAGTACACGACATATATTACATAGCCATTACAAGGATGTCAAAACTTATTCAAGCTAGGAAATCAAACATGATAATTGATACACACACACATATATATATATATATATATATATATATATATGCTCTAGTGGTTAGATTATAAGACACTTGTTTTAATATAAAAGTCATAAACAAATAGAATATAATTCGTAGACAGATTAAACGAGAGAATTTGGGAAACGGAGTATCCTTGTGCCAACCGGAAAAAGCCGTTTCCGCCGGTGATTGGAAGCTCCTGTTTGTCGGTGCTCGACGAGTTCCTATTTCCCGCGACGGCGAGCACGCTCCCTTGGTGGGGCCCACCAGTGAACACGAAATTCGCTTGCAACATAACGTCGGGATCCGTTAGTCCCGTGTTTATGACAAAGCCCTGAGCCCGACCCAACTTATCTGACTCCTCGGGGTCCGGCCCGCTCGTGACCAAGTCATCCACCACCCGCATCAACCCTAATTGCGTGGGTGAATTCGCCGTGATGGCGGCCCGCGCGATCTCGTGTAGGGTTGCATTTGGCCCTGCAAAATGCTCGTGAGCGTATACTCGAAACGTGGTGTAGCCTTTCACCTCTTGCACGTTTGGGATTGTCCTTACCCCATTAGTCCTGCCTACGAGCATCCATGAACAAACTAGTATCATGAATATTGATTGGATTTTCTCCATATTTTTTGCTTGGATATTTTCTATGAAATTAATTGGTGCCATTTTTGAAGGGTATGAGGAATGGGGTTTTATAGAGCCAGGTTTGTGTTTAATTTTAATAAAATAAAACATATAGTATATGAATGAGGTTTTAACCTCGTGCACGCTACACAAATTGACAATACAAAATCTCACTTGTTTACTTTATTTACTATCTTTATTGGGAGTGGTCGCAACTAGCATGTAGGCGGGGGTGTAATTTCACATAATTTATTATGGTTAACATTTGTAACAAAAAAAAAATAGAATTTTAAAAATTCATATACCATAATTTGGAATATTTGACTAAAAATAATTATTTTGATTGATTATTCCAAAAATATGGTTATGATCTTTTACAATTTTATACTTTTGTTATAAATACTAACCATGGTATATTATGTAATAATGAATTTTTATTTCGAATTAATCTTTATTCACACTCCATTTATTACTATTATCAAGTGCATACCTATATATAAGTAGTTAACAATTTCGGGAGGGTCCTTAATGATCCTCTCCCTATATGTATACATATAAAAAATTATTTAGAAGGTTGGAAATAACATATTGTATAATTTCCAAGTTCGCTACATGCAATGAAATAAAAATATATGAATTAACCAAAAGCCGAAATTACAAGAAAATAATCAAAATAAACCTATGCAAGAAGTGGGCCTCCAAGAAGTGGGCCTGCTTTAGCTAGATTGTGAGCCATTAAGATATAAAGCTAGCTTATTTTTTTAGTATTGGAATATGGGCTTTTATTTAGGGTGATTTTATACTGCATTAGCCCATTAAGAATATTTGGGCCTTATAAACCTCAAATAGAGTTCCTAATAAATAATGTAACTCCATCCAAATAAATACTAGCATTAAATTTACTTAAAACACATAATTTATTTATTTGCAAAACCAGTTCGACCCTTTCTATTCAAGTATGTATAGATTAGTGGTATTTGACGCGACTTTGAAAATTAATTTAAAAAGTCTCAAGTTGCTTAATTAGGTGATTGTAGAATCTTCTATATAATAGGATTTGAGGCCAAGCCCTCCAAATCATCCCCTCATTCTCCCATACATTGACACATCATATTTTCCTTATTTAACACCTTAATAC
>JAYJMF010000017.1:2551499-2573310 GCA_036873715.1 Salvia sclarea
CACTCTTTATTAAATCCACATGGTGGGGTCATTTCTCCACTCACACAATTCCTTCATTTTTTATTAAAACTCGTGCCGTTCACAAAGTGGAACACTCTTTGTGGACGGAGGGAGTATTTTTTTTGGTTATATCTCTATTTTTCTTATTTTTTATATAAAAATATCTAATTTTGTCCTCCATTTTTTTTAAATAAGTGCAAGTCCTAAACCATCCCTTATTACTCCATTTTTTTGGTCAATTTTGTGTAATTTGCCAGCTTGCATGCATCGATGAGTTCCCAAAAATTAATAGAGAAATAACTAACATTTTTTAATTATAAAAAATGAAGAAGCTGCAAACAAGTATAGTGGGAAAGTCAAAACCGAGCTAGAATCCATTTCCTCACAAGCAGCCAAAGAAACCAAAAAACAAGGGATTTTCCGGCGGAAATGGCGAAGCAGCCCGGCGGAGCCGGCGATTTCTCCGGCGAGAAATCAGCGGCGATTTCTACTCACGAAAAAGATATTTTCTACGAAAAAATCGGCAAACTCAACGAGTCATCTGGCCTCAGTAAACTGTGAGTCTTCCTATTTTCTATTTTTTTTTTTTCAACTATATATTTTCCCATTTATTATTTACATGCATTTATTCCATCTGCAAATACACATAAATACAATGCGAATATATGCTAAATGTATGATTATATATACCTGCATTGTATGAATTTTTGTTTCTTGGATTGTTTGTAAAAAGTGACATTGATGAGTTCTTCATCACAATGCTGTGATGTTAATTAATCTATTAATTAGATGTTTTATTAGGAAAATTTCAGTTTTAGATGTTTGCTAATTGGGAAATCATGAGAAGCAACATCAAGGGCAAAAAAGATGGACTAAATCTTAAGAAGCATAATGGTTTTCAATTTTTACAATTTTAGAATAATAATGTGTTAACACAAAAAGTAAGGAGATTTTGATTAATCTTTGCAAAAGAGGATTAGCAGTAATTAATATCACCATTTAAACTCCACAAGCTATCCCATTTCAAGAGCAGTATTTTATATATAGTGACATAATTAAGCTACATTGTTAATATTTCCATATATATTGCATATGTTGAGAGTGGAGATTCATAGAGTAACATAGATTGTATTACCTATGTACTCCATTTCGTTAATCACTAGATATGCAGAGATCGTATCGCCTCCAAAAGTCGTATATGCTCGTGTGAGACATTGATTCACTCTTCGAATTTTTTCATTCCAAGTTGTGTATGCTGATCTGATTCTCGTATTTTATCACGCTACGCAGCTTTAATCTCCGTCAAGCAATGTTTGATTTGCATAGTTTCTACATAGAAGTGATCAAACTAGGCGGTTTTTATCAGGTATATATATCCCCAAACGAAGTTCTTGATCGATTTCTCCTCAATAAAACCTATCCTATCAATGTTGTCGACACTGGCTTGTGTCATCAAACGTTGTTTAACTCGTTTAGGTGACTAAAAAGAGAAAATGGGACGACGTTGCATTAGTATCAAACTCGAAAAGCTGCGTTTCCATGTCAGCAGCTCAACTCCAGAACATCTACAAAGCGCTGATTCTCGAGTATGAACTAATGTACTGTCGCAAGATTCCCAACGTGTGGCCCGCCAAAGTTACTCGAGGTTGTAACGCTTCGCCCTTCTTTAGACGTCTCTTAAATACTTTGTCAATTCTTGATAGTACTTTTACGTGCTCTTATTAGTTTAAAGAGGCAGTGAATGAGATTTGACAGGTTTTTTTGGCTCTGGATCAAGTCCGAGCTGCTCAAAGGGAAAACGAAAGCAATGTGACAGCTCGTCTCCATTTTCATCGGCTCAACGGGAAAACGAGGATAAGGATTGCTCTGCTTACACTTTGCAGGGGAACAAAGGTTTCAAATGAGTAATCGAACTCAAAATTAATTGTAAATCTGCAACGTTATACTTTTTCGTGTGATTGGTCGTAAAATCTCGAGGCATTTAACTCGTATGACTCGTTGCGTTAACGTTTGCGTTTTAGTTGAATTTAACTCGATGGTCATTTGTTACATATGCAGGCAGGGAGACAAAAAACAAGAATCCAACCATGATCGAGGCGGAAGCACCTCAGAAGCCGAGGACCGGATATCAGATATTCCTTAGGTTGGAGACTCATCGACTGAAGGAAATTCTAGGAGAGAGCTCGAATTCCCAAAATATCCGCGACATGGCTGTTGCTGCGTGGCGGCATCTTCCCGAGAAGGACAAATTGGTAATTTCACCTTTGCACCCTTCTTATAAAGATTTTCCATGAGCAATTTTTGGCATGTGTTGATCTTGATCTCGAGTTGTATCCGGTTTTCCCGTTGCAGCCGTATATCGAGGCGAGCAAGATGGACAAGGAGAGGTATGACGAGGAGATGGCCGCCTACGAGAAGAAACACGGGAACCCGAAGGGGATGAAGTGCCAAACCTTGTTCGGCACCACAACTCCAACCATGCTAAATTTCTCGACACCTAAAGCTAAGGAGGCAGACGACGTCTACCATGTGTCGTTCGAGGATGACCATGAAGACCTACATTTGCCCGATGAATCGGTGGTGGGACGGGCAATTGAGGCGATGAGGAGTGCTGGATCCAACGACTCGTTCTTCCAGATCGACTGGGACAACGGCCCTCCTGGCATACGTTATTAACGAGGTACGAAAATGCCCTCTCGATGCCGTTCTAGATTCTGTGAAGTGTCATCTTTCCCTATTTTTTACATCTGGAGCTCCTCACCCTCTGTGTAGTTTTGAGCCTTCCTATTGTGGGAAAGAGTTTTTGTATATAATGGCTTCTCAAATGCAATGTAGATATGTGGTTTTCTAGTAGCTTTTGCAATAAATATAGATTATAAAGGGCAAATAGCTTGTAAATTGCTGAATTTTACCCAAACTAGTATATGTATCGCCTATCAAAATAATTTATAATAGAATATTGATATAAAGCAAAAGTTAATGAATAAACTATTAACAATATATATGAAAAAAAAAATCATAAATTATTGGTGAATTTTGATTTATTTTTCCCCATGAATTGTAAAATTAGGTGCTAGATAATATACTAATACTACATGGCATTCTTGTAATACTAAATTTGGGATGATCTTTTTGGGGGTAAATGGCATTCTTGTAATTTTCTCCAAAACTCCTCTTTTAAATATAGTATAGATTCTAAAAAATCTGCATGCATATTATCCAAATTTTTAATTTAATTGACTTTCATTCAAAATCATGACTAACATGTGAAACCGTTTGAATGAAGGTGTGCTAAAACGATGACAACTCCAACAGTATATCATATCGAAATCAATATAGTATAGAATCTAAAAAATCTGCATGCATATTACCCAAACTTTTAATTTAATTGACTTTCATCCAAAATCATGGCTGACATGTGAAACCGTTTGATTGAAGGGGTGCTAAAAACGATGATAACTCCAACAGTATCATATCGAAATCGTCATATTGCATCCTTACCAAATTTTTCAGTATGAAAAATCTAGTACCGATGCCTAACCTTTTGGCATATGTGGATCGATATACCGAAATTTCACTATGGAGTGTATTAAATACGGCTATTGTACCAAAATCTACATCCTATAATGAGAATCTTGAGTTATTCTTGACATTTTCATAATCCAAGAGCTTTGTATTTTACTAGATAGAATGGCAATTAGTTTAGTGATTAATTTGTTAGGTTAAATAGTGATTAAAAGAGCACATGTTCCAACCACAAAAATCCAAGATGTTGGCTGTGAGATTATTATCCAAACTAGAAATGTGAGGTCAATGGCTCAACAACTAAGAGAGGGGGGATTGTTTGGCAGAGATGAGACAAAGGCACAGTTTGCCTGTCAAATTCAAGCAATTTGATTTTTGATAATAGCAGTTATATAGTTTGGATAAGCATGTTCTATGCAATCAAATTTATTATTTTTAACACATTATGTCCTAATCATTTGAGGATGTACAAAATCTACATTAATCATATGATACTGTGTATATATCACTCCTCCAGCCTCGTCGAGGACTAGGAGCAGGACATATGCAGATTCAAGAAATTCTTGGAATATTATTGAATAAATGAAAAAAAATAAAAAAATATTATGCACAGAATTTGTCATCTTTTGAATTTAACTTACAAGAATTAACATCTAAAGTCAAGATCAAGAAAACTAAGGAAATGGGTCTTCAGAATTAGATCCAAATTATTTGAATAAAAAAAAAACCTTATCCATCTATATTTATACTAATAGAAAATGTGTCTATGTGAAATGTGGATTGTCTATTATATTTATGCTACTTAATTTTATTTTAAGTTATATAAATTAATATATAAAAATATATTTGAATCCGTTATAAATTATATTTGTATGCGATTTTCATCTTCCATAACTACATTAAAAAAAACATTTTGTGTTTCAATTTTCCGCTAAATTAAAGAAGCATAATTGGATTAGAAAATTACTAAAAAAATATATTAGTTCATTAAGTATACATTTAACTCATACAGATTTATGCATATTATAAAGTCGTATCAAGATAATTAAATTATGAAGATTTAAATTTATATTTCAATATTATTTTTTGAGTTGTACATATGATAGAATAATATCTCTGAAAAAATAATAATGACAATTTTCTTGGATTGTATAGTAGATTAAATCGTGACGCTCATATTGCGATGATACATTAGTAAACATATGACTTTGTTAGGGGAAAAAAAACATAAAAAAATAAATAAAATGAACAGCAAATTAGGCAATGTGGATCGACTTTATATGTGAGTCCAAAAACGTATAAGAAAACTATGATAAATAGGGAGAAAAAGGCAGAAGTGATAGAAAGTGCTATGAAAACAACCACATGCTTTCATTTTCTTTTAAACACTTTAATTTCTATTTGCACAACGCACTAATCATTGCTCTCACTACACAAACAAATTCTACGGGCCCCACACAATAACTCAAAATACTTTACTCTTAATTTTTAAGTATTTAATCTAATACTTATCAAGTATAGTATAATATTTTTCCACACCATCTTTGGGAATTCTTTATTAAGAAATTGCAATTATTTATTATTTGTATGTATTTATTATTAAGATGTTTGGCCTTGCAAGACACGACAAGTTGACATATTAACTATAGCCTTTTCATTTCCCAATTTTCGTAAAGTGGTAAATGTCAAATAGTTTGTGATTTTTGACATAACAGAGTTTTAGAATGTGTCAAAAATCAGACATGTCAAGAAATATAAGTATTGATATATATACCTTGTTATTAATATTTCATACTTATTAATTTGCGGTTGCAAACCATGGGTGTATTTAAATTAAATGGAGAAAAAAAAAAGGGTTGTAGACTTGCGACAAACACGTCATGCACCAACTCTATCCTTAGCAATTATTTAATTTCAATTAAAGTATGGGGTTTATGAGGTAATTAAACGATTTAATTAAATATGTGTTTATATGACTTTAAAGACAAGTTTAGCTATTGAGTATGTCATGAATGTGTTTATTGTTGTTTTGGGTCAACAAACATATGCTTAACCAACATTGGTTATCAGTTTTGCCTTTGCCTTTGTAACAGAAACAGCTTTGATTAAATATACATTAAATAAAAAAAAGTTCAACAAACAATATTTATAGATACAATTGCATTTTCACTTTTTTATTTTTTTGAAATATAATCTGCATTCACTTTTATTTGGTAGTCCCTCTTCACAGTTATATCACCGACTCAATATTTTTCCTTTGTCCTTTTTTCTTTTTTCGAATATAGCACAGTTTTTTGTTTTAAATTGTTGTGCCATCACATTCTATATATATATATATATCAATCAGTTTGTTGTCCTTCTACTTGTCGATTCGTTAGATTGAATCTATCATGTGTACAATATACGAACATTAAATATTATATTATAATTAATTATATTATTTTAATTTATATTATGTTATACAACATTTTATTACAATGAGGAGTTCGTAACTGTTTGGTTGGTAAAATTATATAGGATTAGTTTCATGATATTGTGCCACGTAGATTTGGTTTTGGCTTATGAATCTTGGCCTCAGGTCCAAAGGCCGAGCTAAGAATATATAAATGGACGGGAAAATTTATATTTTTGTATTTGAAACAAGTTTAGACGGGTGAAACTATATTTTTAAGGATAAAAATTAGGTAAAAATACGATTGTAGTACAACTGTAATAGCAATAAAAAAATTGACTAATTTAATCTCGAGTAACCAAACACCATAATATACTAGTGTCGGGATATTCCACGTCATATGTTTCAATAATGAATATATAACTGTTTGCAAATAGGTAAATAATTTCACAAACAAAGTAGCTTACTAGCTGCTTATAACATAGTTGCACCAAATCATGTGTGGCCTATTATCCAACACATGATTTTTCCTTTATCATTAAGCAATCAAGCTTGACTAGCTAGAAAATTCAATAAATGACGTATATATTATGAAGTAGAATAACATATACACATCAAAATCATAATTTAACATTTAACCCTGTCCCTATTCAATTAATTATTTTACGTGTGATGAATACTAATTAGCCAAATGCTATTATTCAGTTCAATTTAAAAAGAAGCTCTTGTTTCGGCTCAATTGTACAAGTATATATATATGCTCATTTTTATAATTACTTAAATAATTAATATGCATAAGCTTTTTCAAATACGTGCTCATTTTTTATATTATATGGTACGCGTACTTTTTAATTTTAATGGATTACTTAAATAATTAAAATACATGAGTTTTTACGCCAAGTTATGATTAAAAAGAAACTATTGTTTCGGCTCAATTTTACAAGAATATGCTCATTTTTATGTTATATGGTACTTGTACTTTTAAATTTTTTATGGATTACTTAAATAATTAATATACATGAATTTTTACGCCTAAGTTATGATTGAAATTCTACAAGTTTGGTCCATTTTGCCATCTCTAGCCCAACAACAACAACAGAATATTCTGCAAAGTTGCTAAGAAAATACGAAACCTACCACGATGAAATATAAGATTTGAAGAAACATAAATGGAAACTTTGTAAGTGGAATAATTTTAAGTGTGTTATTACCTAAATTGTTAGGAGCTTCAAAATTTGCTCCATTATTATTATGCTTTAAAGTTTTTAAAGACCCAAAAACAAAATAAATGCTTTATAATTTCTTAATTAGCCAATTCTAGTGACAGAATTTAATTTTAATTTCTGGGTTTGATTCAACATAGTATTTTCTGGGTATTACTTATGAATTGATGCTAATGTTGAGTGTGGTTAAATTTGCAAAATTCAATAACTTTATGAAAAATGAATCACAATTAACACATTTCTATATTACTTAGTCCGCCGCCACCGATGACTCATAATCCTAATCCTAAATCACAATTATCACATTTCTTAATTAACCAACTTTAATGACAACATTTAATTTTAATTTCAACACATATCCCACGTCATCAACCTTTTACTTTACACGTAGAATTGCTTCATTTAGTGAAAAATAGAATATAGTTAGATGATTTTTGCAATTTAATCAGTACTAGCTAGATATCTACACCACTGTAACTATTTTTATTTTTTTTTATTTTTTTATAAGTAACTTAGGATTTTATTTTAGTCAGGAAACTTAAATTCGTTGAACCATCTTATCTACAAATTTGACAAGTACAAGTAGGGGAAGATGAAAAAAAAAATAAGTGTGGTCAAAACTTAATGCTTATCTCAACTTCACATTTATTATTAAAAACCTGTAGTGTACTATTCTTTTAAAAAAATTAAATGCTTCATATTTACATCATCAGTTTCTTTGTCTACTGTGTACTACACATTGTCTGTAATTTTATTGTATGCAGTCAGGTCTATGTTGTACGTTCTAAGAAGCGCATACGTTTTTGTTTTTTTCCTTTCAGAAAATATAAGAAATAAAAAAAAAAAAACACTACTCATAGTCATTATTATGAGATTTATGTTTATTTTCCTATTATAATAAAAAATATTTTACCCTCTTTCATAAGAAACATACACCGTATATTTTAATTAACGAAGATACCCTTGAATATTGATGGATTGTGTTGTATACAATCGGATATCTCGATCTAGTTGATTGTATAACAGTAATACGACTGACTATCTCAACTCCTTACACTTTTGATAAATAAAAACATTTTTTCACGACAAACAAGGCAATTAATCAACATTTAAAGATATTTTGTTAATTTAGATATGCGGTGCATGTTTCATATAGGATAGAGGAAAAAAAATGATATAAAAGTTGGCAAAAATGTCTATTACGTGCAACTATTATTATTGAAAGGTTAATATTCCTCATATTCAAATATGACTTAACTTTTGTTCGTTTAAATATTTTATAGCCCGATAATTTATATATATTTAAATTTGGCCTAGTTTTTGTATGTGAGTATACTTCATGGTATGACAATTAAAAGATATTCATATATCCTTATGAATATGTTAAAGCCTGGTATTCTTTAAACAAGTAGTGTCATGCTGTAAATATATCAATATTTGTTACTTTCAGGCGACAAAGTATTTACACGTATAAATGTATGAATATTTTTAAATTAACAAACTATAAAAATGCTCACAAAGATAAGAATCATGGCATATTTGAGTATTAGTATTAAGTTATAAACCAAATTATTAATAACAAGAAATTTAGTAAAAGTAATTTGTGTCAATTAAATTAAATTAAATTGAATAATTTAATACACCTGAGATGAGCACATGAAAAGTAGAGAGGGAAAAAGAGCAATGTGGCAGCGCAATAAATTGATGAATAGACAAAAGACGCGTGTGTTGTCGTTTCTGCCTCTCTCTCTCTTTCAAGTAGTGCTCCACTTCTCCCCTTTTCCCCCATTTCCATTCAATTTCTCCTCTTCCTCTGCTTCTCTCCGCCATTCCCAAATCCCCAATTCCTCGCCCAATCCTTCTATCAGGTACCCTAATTATTCATTCCGCGCGCTTAATTTGATTTCGATTCACCGCAAAATCCACCTCGATTTCTCAATCGCTGATTCATTTCTGCAGTTCCATGGCGGAATCGTCTTCCTCCCTCGCCAATCCCGACGCCTCTCGCAAGCGCCGGAAAATCGATCCGGATTCGCAGCCGCGGATCGGCGGAGAAACCAATCCGACGCGGTGGCGGACGGAGTCGGAGCAGCATATTTACTCGTCGAAGCTCGTCGACGCGCTCCGCCGCCTCCGCCGCCCCGATTCTGATTCCACCGCCGGCCACGCCGTCCGCGACGCCGCCGACCGCGTGCTCGCCGCCTCCGCCAGGGGCAGGACGCGGTGGAGCAGTGCCATCCTCACCAACCGCCTCAGCCTACGCCTCGCGCACATCAACAAAAAGCACAAAAAGGCGGCGAAGCCTTCCGCCGCCGCCTCCGCCGCGAAATCGAGATCGAGGAAGGCGGAACCGCAGAGGAAACTGCCGCCGGTGCAGAAAAAAGTTAAGGTGCTCAGCCGGTTAGTCCCCGGCTGCCGGAAGGTGTCGCTGCCGAACCTTCTAGAAGAAACGACTGATTATATTGCGGCTTTGGAAATGCAAGTCAAAGCTATGACTTTTCTCACCGGCCTACTTAACGGCTCCGCCGCCGCAGCCGCCCCTGGCGGCGGCGCCGCCCCTTATTTTAGCTCGTCTTAGGTGTTTCTTTTTCCCCTTTTTTTTTATTATTTATTATTTTGGGGGTTATATTTTTTGAGTTAAAAGCCTATGTTAATAATTAAGGTTGATATATTCATGTATTTTTTTCTCTCTATGTAAATTTGGCTGCCTCGAAATTTCTTTTGACTTCAAATTAGAATTATTTAATTCATTGGCTTTATTTATGAATCGTGACATGCCAACTCATGTTTTTGTTTTTATATTGTTTGCGCCATTTCATTTGATTCCCCACTACTTATTCAATTATTAGGTAATGGTTATTCTTTTTTTATTCTCTTTTATATTAAGAAATATTAGCAATTAATATTGAGCTAACAAATTTCTGGATATACTACATTACCGAGTCACGTCAAAGAAGCACCGATTATTAAAAGCATTTTGGATTAATTAATGATTTTGTCATCTACTCCATTTTCAATTATTTTTTGTGGTTAATCAATAATCACATTTCATGAAGTGGACCTTAAATTTTGTTTTCTTCTCAATATCCAAAAGAGATTGGCTTTATTATTTATTTTCTTTTATCTAATGAATCTAATTTTAAGATTTGTGTTACTATTATTCTTATAAACATAAGTAATAAATTTTTATTATTGCCAAGAGAGGAAAATTGGGAAACAAGAAAAACCCCACAAATTTGAAAGTAGGGCAAATTCCGCCAAAAAAACAGCCTAATTTTGCAACAAAAATGGCCTGTCAGCCCCACCCCCACTTGTGCCACATGTGAGATTCCCCTATTAAACACTCACCTTTTTGCTCTATCATTTTTGCTACCTTCATCCATATATTATACCATACCACTATTGTTACAATTGAACTTGCAATTATGTATCATGTTAGGCATTGTAGAAAGGATCTCATTATAGTTAGACAACGCTAGCTCGACAATAAACGAGAAACGAAGTGCAGTTCGGCAGAAAACAGTTTAATCCGCGAGCCGAGAGGCAACTCATTTCAGTTAGACAGCGTTAGAGAAGAAACAAGAAACGAAGTGCAGAGTGCAGTTCAGTAGATAAGCGTTTAATCCCCGACCCGAGAGGCAAAGCATGTGTAGGTCCGATTGAGGGACGGTGCCGAATATTGCTGATTTGAGGGATCGAGAGGATGTGTGTAGAACGGATCTCATTATAGTTAGACAACGTTCAAGAAGAAACGAGAAACAATGTGTGGTTCGGTAGATAAAGAGTTTAATTCCCGAGCAGAGAGGCAAAACATGTGCGGATCCAATTGAGGGACGGTGTTGAATATTATCGATTTTAGGGATTGAAGAGATGTGTCGTCGCCATCATTGGAGCTAAGACAATGTTTAAGAGCGATGGGGATGAAAGTTGAATGATCAATTAGGACCACATTTTGTACAGTTTGTCCTCGCTATTTTGAGGGTGATCTAGGGATAAATCATAAATATGTATGTATATATAGAGAGATAACAATAATTACAAACATATATATGTAATAAGATATATTTCTCCTTATCTCATGCCCTTTTCTCCCACATGCATTCATGTGAATATGATGAATGATGAGTCAGCCTTAGTCGACAATCTCATTGTGCCATCATCATTGTTAGCAGCAATGCCAGATCCATTTTTGGAACATTATTTCTTGCACCACAAAATTAACCATTTTGTAAAAATTACTATATGTTTAATTGATTAGCCCTTTAATCACTTTATGTCAAAGGTGAATTTTGTTTAAATAAACACAAAATTATGTTAAGATTATATCATATCTTGTGGCCCAATCTTTGAAGATTGAAGAAGACGACCATAATAAAAAAAAATTAATTATCAAACTATTACTATTGTAGAAGCTCACGAGTTTAGATAATAGTTTAAAATAAAATAAACTCGAAATCAATAAAGCAAAAGGTAAAACCAAGAAGAAGAAGAATCTAAGTCTTATAATTAAAAGACAAATCATCTTTTTTTTAACCTATAATGGAAGAAAAATTAGCTACTCATGATCATATTCATGAAAATTAAATTAACTGGACCAAAGAGAACACTTTTGAAACAGATTTTGCCTGAAAATAAATCTTGAATACTATTTTTTATTCACTCATTCAACCTCATTTCCTTTTACAAATTCAATGTATATATATTTAAGTCGGGAGAGATATTTTGCGAGCGACATGATGATATTAATATTCATCTCCATTAAATATTTGTTCCTTACCAAGATTTCACTTTATACAATCCTTGTCGCACTCAAATGAAAAAAAATAATAATAATTAAAAAAAGATAGAAAGCTTTATATAATTATATATATGCATTTAAAACAGAAGCTAGTACAATGTCCACTCAAATTCGTATGTCGAGAATTCAACCACGATTTACATTTGCTGTTTTCTGTGAAAAATTATTTATGAAAACCCTAGAATCGCAATAAACGCCAAATCAACTCATATATATCTCTATATGTATAAAGAAAAGTTGTTATCTCTATACAATTGTCGTTTCCAAAATTTTCCAATTACTCACTCTCTGTTTACACTTTTGTTTTTGAAAGACCATGTAAGTATGTAACACTTAAAAATGCAATGTTGTTTCTTTTTTGGAAAAACAGCGTCCAATTTATTTCTCGTTTAAGATTTTTATTTAGTTGGGAAATAGCATATTTCTTGGATTTGTGTCATAATCGATGTTATATTTAAGTAAGATTTTTCAAATTTATATTTATTAATTATTACTACGTTGTAACTTATGCTTTCACAAATGAATAGTTCGAGTCCATCTTACATATACATTTAGTAGTTTGTTTGTGTTTGATTTTTCTAAAATAATTTCTATGCTTATAAAATTGAATTTGACTTGTTTGAGAATTTGAGATATGTCTCTTGAATTAGTTTGCAGCTGCAGAATTATTAAGGTATTTTTTGGGGCTTAATTAATTAAGCGGGATTATTGACTACTGAAATCTCTCTTTTATTTGCATATGTTGTTTATTTGATATAGCTTTTTAGTAAGAATTCATAAGAAAAAGAGAAAATAAAAAAGTTGTGAAGCCTGCATATATATAAGCCACGTGATAAATAAATAAATTGGGTATTACTTTTTGAAAGAAACAGCAAATCTGAGACTGAGATTATGTTCCCAATCCCAACCCATCATAAACCCAAGTCATAAAAGCGCACATGGAAAGGGAAGAAGAGAAAAAAAGAGAGTCTAATTCATTAATGTTAATAAATTCATCTACTTATAAGTATAAATTGGTTTGGATTACTCTTGTAATAATAGAATGTCATTGACTTAGATTAAGTAACTAATTACATGTACCATTCCTTTACGAATTTTGGTTCGATTACTAGACAAAACAAAGAGATAAATAAATTTTATTATAAACTCTTTGTAATATACATATTTCAATGTTTGGTTTGATGTATTAAAATTATATATATTAAATTAGAACTAATTTTAAAAATATTACTAGTATTTAATTTAATCTTTTCTTTTCTTTTTTTTAAATCGATCCCTAGGCCCCCTTAGGCGTCTTCAAATGGGATTAATTTAATATTTCACAATTCCCAAATAGAAAATAAAAGGCTTTGGTAGATTAAATATATCTATTAGAGATTAACATGTTGCACCTCCTTAGATGTTGAGTCTGTGTAAATTCAAATTTTCGAATCATGCAGAAACTCCACAAAAGTTTTACTCCAAAACTTGTTCATTCAGTCACTTTATCCTTCGATATTCAGTCGTTAAATTAAAAGTCTCTGGTATTTTCGAGATGCATCTTGAATTTATAGTAATGTCAAAATCTCAAATGTGAATCCAAATTCAACTTTATACATATACATTTTGTAGTGGATCGATACATATGAATGATGGGATCTAATCTTGCATGAATGAACAAAATTAGCCATCGACATATCTCGATCTCAAATCCCAAGGTTATTGCAGTTTTGACAAAGAGAGATGCTTTTAATTATTAAGTAGCATTGAATGAAAAAAATTGTACAAAAGGGCGTGACAAAATCTGTGCGCCAACTTGTAGATATTGTCACATGAAATAAAGCCTAACATTCCTCCACAAAATTAAAACTATTTGTTGAGAGAGAAATTATCAAATTAATGGCCCCTCATTTCATGGTCCACGACGTAACACGTGCACACGATTTTACCATGTTTCAATTTATATATAGGGATCAATTTATTCATCTTAATATTTGTCGGTAGTCTTCCCACTAATTAACAATAACAATTTCCTCCAAATTCAAATAATCTAAACACATCACCACACTATCATAAATGGGAATGGGAATGTTCACAAATCTTTTATACTATTAAGATATTGTCCGTTTTGTCTTTGAATTTAAGCGATTTTTGTTATTTTGATCTACAAATGGAACTTTGATTATATAGTCAATATATTGTTGGGAATAATGGGGATCAAATGGGCACAAGGTTAAATCCGTAGGGCCTAATTATAAGAGGTCAAATTACGAAATATTATGCATGTCTACCTCATCTATCTATCTATCTATATATATATATATATATATATATGAAGCAAATAAGCAAATTGAAGTTTTAAGTCACATATTAGACAAGAATGTTTGTAAGATTTGTGACCCTATTTTCTCCCATCTAATTGAAGAGAATTGTGACACGAAGATATATAAGTTCATAGCTAGTCAAAACAACCCCGCTTTCAAGTCAAAAATCAGAATAAACAAATCTATACTAACTAATATTAAAAGAGCTTTTTAACAAATTTAAGACCGATAGTACTACGATATAATTATTTTGTTATAGTATTTATTTATACGTGGACATACGTTAATATGTACACCGTTGATGTCATAAACACAAAAAAAATTATTATTTTTAACTCTAAGTTACATATCATTAATATTACGTTCATTATATAGAAAGAATTCAAATGGCACATCAACAGTGAACAAATTAACGAATACTCGCGATGGGTAGGAGAATTAAACTGAATTATATAATAGTATATAATATTTAATTATAAATTCACCACATTATTAAATACATGCAACTACTATAAAATTAGTCTTGTAGATGTACATCGTAGGCTTCCACAATGTCCCAACATTCCTTTGGTTGTCATGCAGCCAGCAAAGCAAAATAATATGTGTGTGATTGTGAGGCAAACAACAAATATAGTAGTGATATATATTTATATAATATAACTATATTATATACTACAATATAGATAGTGAGTAAAATTTGTTTTGTTATATAGAGAAAAAGATGGAGTGTGTCATATTCTTTAACACATAGCTTGAGACTATTCCAACAATCTCACATGCATCCATGTGAAGTTCAATTAAGACAGCCATCTTTTTCTTTTGGCATTATAATAACTCACCAACAATAACAACAAAAACTACTCGTGTGCCTTTTATTTTCGCTTTCCACTGTGTGTTTTTTTTTCATGTGTGTGTGTTTTTTTAAATAAAATTTTTTATTATTATTTTTTATTTTTTTATGAGCAATATGGACATGTGTGGACCTTCATGTCCAGCTCTACTGTATAAATTGTGCATATAATCCAAAATAGAGAGTCATTTTCACAGTAGCTGCAGCATTCAATTCCATGGAGGTTTTCAGATACTGTTTATTTATATCTTGTTGTATCTATATATACATCATGTATATATGTGTATTATCGCAATTATTTGAAGGAAAAAAAAAAAGATGAAGAAGATAAGAGTCGTAGTACAAATTCTACTATATATGCATGTGTCTTTATAATATATTATGTACTATGATGAGATGCAAATTAATTGAAGTTGTTCCCACATAATCCCAAATGTTTTTTGAATGTGTAATAGTAATTCTCAAGCATGGATGTAGGTAAATATTTAAAGGCCACTTCTCGAACCCAAGACCATCGGCCTCGTGTATTTTAACCACTCTACCACTAGGCTAACTGACGCACACAAAGAATTTGCATCAATGTAGCTTAGTTTCTGATTTTGTTGGACACAATTAAAAAATAGTAGTACTTTTTTAGAATACAAATTAAAGAGTATTGATTTTTATCAGTAGTTGATGTGAAGCTGCATGTCATAATTTTATATGGGCTTAACTTCTGTTTATTATCATAAGCTAGATTAATTGTAGGTTTAATAGTATCATTTAGATTTTTTTTTTGTTCAGAGAAAATTTTATTACCAAACCAACATGAGGTACCAGAAATTACAAAGAATTCCACATAACACAGATATTAGAACGATTCCAAACAAGAAAGCTTTTCTCCTACGATTCAATTCCACGAGCCACACACCAACTCCAAAAACGACATTTGGTCTCTTCCTCGAAGAGTACCTTATTCATTAATTATATTTATTTCATTTTTGCAGAAATAAAAGCTCTATTTTGTTTAGTCATTATGTGATCTATTTTCATTGACTATTTAAAATACACATTTAGAATATATGTGAGTCAATTTTTTTATTTATAAATATGTAACCATGTAATTTCACTGAATGCATTTATTAAATGATTATATTTTCTTGCTTTGAAAACTAAATATCTAGGACCAATTAGTTCTCTTTCTTTATAGGATAATATCTTGGCCCAATATGATTCCTCAGAGCCCACTATCTCTGTTCAAATATTTCCACACAGCCCACGAAATACGAAATTACTCTAATAAATTGAATCAAATATTCACCTAATTAAGTTATTTTGTACTAAAAGAACGACCCTTAAACGATAAAAGTAAACTTTAATGTTTTGAATTGTTCGGTTTAATATATCAAAATCTTAGTTAATCGAATCAGCACAATATATTAAAACTATTGACTTCAATTAAATGTTATCTAATGGGAAATTCTGAAAATGTCAATCACGATCATATGGATTTCTTCTAAATTCAACAAAAGTGTAGAATTCTTACCTTATTAAATAAGAAAAAGTTCAGTAAAGATAGGCCCCATTTAGAGGCTGGGCTCATAATATTTTGTAATGTTTTTATTCAAAATTAATTGATTTTTTTTACTGAGTCCAGATATATAATATGGGCCGTGGCTGTGATTAATTTCTTTAGTTTCCCTGCCTCAAATTTTGAAATTTAAAACCCAAGAATATGTCAGCTTATAAATTTTCAATACTTTGTAAAATTATGCTCAAGTCATGACTCATGTGAATATTATGAATAATAAAACATATGCAAATTTTTGGGAGTAAAATCTATCTTATTAATTTTTTTTTATGAAATACACACACTTGTTGATATAAACATCCATCTCAAATGTGCACACGTGTTTTCATTTTTCAAACATTGGGAAATGTTTTAAGTTACTTAAAAAAAGCTTTGATATTTTTTATGAAAGAATACAAAAAGAGGCTTTGGTTATCCCAATTCCCACATGAATTGGCAATAAAACGCTACTTCAAGACTTTTAGCAACGTGTCCACTTTATCCATTGATTGTAGTGGAAAAAAAGGAATTAATTATTCAATAAAAAACCAGTATCTTATTATTTGTATACATGATGTCACACAAAATTACATTAAATTTAACAAAATTAAAAAATCTATGGAATTTACAGAGGTTGGTATGTTTCATGCAAGTCATTTAAAAATATACATATGCACCACCACTTACCTATCTCTAATCTTAATTTCTACATTTGAATTCACTCATTTTTCTGGAAAAATTGTTGGCAATTAGAACTTTCAATTTTTATAATTGGTGTTCACACAATTTTCCTATCGGACGGAAATCCGACTCTTCACCGATTTTTTGTGAGAAACGACGTCATTTGACATGTAACTTTTTAAGTCCACATAGGAAAATTTAGTACCGAGTCAGATTTCCTCCCACCGGTAAAACGGCTTAAGCCCTAATTAATTCTTTTTGAAACTTCACGTATTTAATTGTCAAAATCCAAAAGTCGTATTGTAATTGCGTTTTCAGGTATAATTCGCGAGTTGTTTGCCTTTTTATTAAGATACTGTAGTTTACATTATTATTATTATTTGTGTAGCATAATTTGCATTCAAATATATTTGTAACAACCAACCACCACGTGTATAAATTATAGTAGTAATATAGGTATGATATTGAAATAAATTAAGAGGATCTCCTTACTAATTTAGCCGCAAAAGAAATCAACGCTCCAGATTTATCCCCCATTCCCTTATAACTCCGAGATCGCACCATTTTTCTGCACTCTCTCTCTCTCTCTCTCACACACACACATACACAAACACACATAAAAATCAGAAGAAGAAGTTGGTAAATAATCTGAGATTTAGGCATGTCGCGGTGGGCGTCGAATTTCCGGTGGATCGATTCCGGCTTCCCGATCCCCGCCTCCTTCTTCCGGTGGCCGAGGCTCTTCGCCTCCTATTTCACGCCGCCGAGCTGGAGCAGCGCCGTAGGCCTCAATCTGCGGCTTCCCGACGTCGACGACGTGGTGTGGTCCGTCGTCTCCGCCGTCGAGTCCGTCGCGCTCGTCTCCTTCCTCTGCTTCTTCTTCGTCTTCTGCGGCTGCACAATTTGATCGATCGCGATTTCAGCTTCCTGGATTGCGTATGTCGCCGGAAATTCGGTGGATTCGCGGCGGCGCGTGAGGTTTCTGCGGTTTTCAAATTTTGAATTTGAATTTGAAATTGGGAGGAGCCAATGGCGTCTTGCCGCGCTGTTACGATTTTGACTTCGAGATGCTGCTGAGGGTAGTTTTGTCATTAGATATCATAAGTTTTTCATTCTTTTTTTATTTTTGCGTTATCTTGTTTTATTCTTACTTTTTTGTAAGCTAGCTCACTAGCATATATAGTTAACCTCAATGCTTATTTTCTAGATAATTTTTGTTTTATTATGTTAATTAGTTATTCCAAACATTGTTGACATTGAGTTTTTACTTCTTATATAGTTATATATATATAGTCTTAATAAAGCTATACACCCTAAAAAATAGGGAGATGAGATAACGATCTAATATAGAAAAATCTAAATTATGTGACATCAAGTAACTAAAATTTGGGATAATCAAGAAATGGCCATTTGTTAATTTGGTTTGTTGAATGAAAAGAACAATGTGAGTATTTCATCGTGTATTGGATAATATCTTTAAATTAATATTTTTAGAAACTAGTCGTATTAGTAGTAGTATAATTTTGTGATGGTTAGATGTCTAAGAATTTTTTCAATATATTCATTCAATCTTTAAACTATTTAAGATGATTAGAAGAATACTCCTGCTCATATTCGTGCAAGTAAATTTCGTTTAAAGGTGAATTTATTAAAACCTTTTGATGAAGTTGAAAAAATACTTGCACAATACCGATTATGAAGATTTTACGCTCATCAAAACTAAGAAATTCGTCGAGATCTCAATATAATCTTTAATTTTCTATTTGAAAAATATTTATTATCCAACTAACTGTTAGTCGTTCATGTAAGAAAACTAGAAAAGTATTGTTTGTCAATGGCTATAAGAAAAATAATGCTACAATCTAATTAGAGAATAATTAAAAATGAATTGTACCTCAAAATTGGCAACCAACTCGAGTGCCATTATACCTACTACAATGACAAAACTCACTTTAATATTTACGGATTATTGACTGCAAAATTTATCATTTCAGCGGTCAAGTATGCCTCCTAGCCGTCGTGGTTTAATTTGAAAGTGTACAATTATTTATCAAAATAAATAGCCTTCACATTTTCAAATTCGATCCAACCATATGAACTTGGTTTAATAGTACATAGCAAACGTGGAGATTTTAAGCCTTGTGTATTAATTTCTTCGATTACATATTGGTTTGATTAGTGTTGCTTTGTTAGTCAATAAATTCCATTAATTTCATTTTAATGACTATTATCGTAGCTCGTCCTTGATATTGCACAACATTGGGAATAAAAGAAATAAATTGAATTAATCAAATTATAGAAATTAATTATCTTTTATTAGTATTTTATTACTTGGTGTTGTTCTCTCCAGAGTCTTTGCAAAACAATGCTATTGCGTGTCTTTTTTTAGTTTGTCTTTTATTTCAATATTACTTAGTAATTTAAATTGATTGCAACAAACATTTCATATACAAAATTGAGACGTCCATCATGATGATACATGTACCAATTAACAAATCTTGGATATTAATTTGTTGCCAGTCCACTTTAAATATCTAAGTAAATGACGTCCTCCACATTTTTTATTTGTTCCCACCACATTTTTATTAGAACAAGTTATTGCTTCGGTTATCACCGTTTTATTTTATTTTTACAAATAAAAAAGTATGTACCTTGTGTATGTTCATATATTCCGATTATGCATGCCTTACGCTCACAAAATTTTATTGTAATTAGTTAGTGAGACACATTTACGTTAGACCGGCCAAACGTTAGACCCGACCCAATTAATGTATAAATAATGAGAATGACAACAATATTAGGGGACGGCAAACAACATACGGCTATGCCTTCGACTTCGATAATTAATATATAGATAATGAGACCGGCACAATTATGCTTTTACGGCTCGCTTCGGATTCGCCTTCGACTCCCCCTCGCTCGACTCATGGCTTAGAATAGAAGCGACAAACAATTGACCTAACGTTAGGCCGGTCTAACGCAAATATTTGTCTTAGTTTAATTTATCACTCTAATATGTTGAGATTTTAAAAATAAAATAAAAAACGTAGTTGATATATGGAAATGGGCCAATGGTGTACGCCTTGAAAGATTTTTATCAAAATAATTAAAATTAAAAATATGGTTGTCGAGTTTTTTGTCATCGATTATAAACGGGCCCTGCACGGACCCCAAAAGTCGACCTGAATAGCTTTCCTTAAAAACGAGATTTTCTCCAAGGGGTACCCCTTTGAGGTTTGGCCAAAAATACGGAAAAAATTTCGACCGAGCCAAATGTTGGAATCGACCCTGCCAGGGCCTAGTGCTATACAAAAGGATCAAATGGACGCGTTACGGACCCCGAGACGACCTACAGGGAAGGAGATATGGCCCAAACAGTGTTCCGGTAGAGGCCGAACGGAGCGACGTCGGCGTTTCGGCCATATATCATTGGTTCGAGGTCGCCCCGCAACGAATAGCACATCGTTAGAAAGCCAGTTCAGAGGGCTACGAATTTCTTGGACCGACTTTTGCGAAACGGGCCCTACACGGGTCCCAAAAGTCGACCTGAATAGCTTTCCTTGAAAACGAGATTTTCTCCAAAGGGTACCCCTTTGAGGTTTGGCCGAAAATACGGAAAATTTCGACCGAGCCAGATGTCGGATTCGGCCCTGCCAGACCCTAGTGCTATACATAAGGATCAAATGGGCGCGTTACGGGCCCCGAGATGACCTACAGGGAAGGAGATATGGCCGAAACAGTGTTCCGGTAGAGGCCCAACGGAGCGACGCCGGCGTTTCGGCCATATCTCATTGGTTCGAGGTCGTCCCGCAACGACCAGCACATCGTTGGAAAGCCAGTTCAGAGGGCTACGACTATGCTGGACGGACTTTTGCCAAACGGGCCCTACACAGACCCCAAAAGTCGACCCAAATAGCTTTCCTTGAAAATGAGATTTTCTCCAAGGGGTACCCCCTTTGAGGTTTTGCCGAAAATATGGAAAATTTCGACCGAGCCAGATGTCGGATTCGACCCTGCCAAAGTCTAGTGCTATACATAAGGATCAAATGAATGCGTTATGGGCACCGAGACGACCTACGGGGAAGGAGATATGGCCAAAACAGTGTTCCGGTAGAGGCCGAACGGAGCTTCGCCGGCGTTTCGGCCATATCTCATTGGTTCGAGGTTGCCCCGCAACGGTCAGTACATCGATGGAAAGCCAGTTCAGAGGGCTACGACTTTACTACATGGACTTTTGCCAAACAGGCCCTTTACGGACCCCAAAAGTCGACCTTAATAGCTTTCCTTAAAAACGAGATTTTCTCCAAGGGGTACCCTTTGAGGTTTGGCCGAAAAGACGGAAAATTTCGACCGAGCCAGATGTTAGATTTGACCCTGCCAAGGCCTAGTGCAATACAAAAGGATCAAATGGATGCGTTACGGGCCCCGAGACGACCTACGGGGAAGGAGATATGGCCAAAACAGTGTTCCGGTAGAGGCCGAACGGAGCG
>JAYJMF010000017.1:2573410-2589334 GCA_036873715.1 Salvia sclarea
TATGTGATGAATAAGTAATTAATTAATAGTTAAATTAATGAGTATATATTGATGTATTAAATATTTTATTAAAAGAACTAATGAAATCATTAAATGTTGTTTTGGAGAGAAAATATTTTTTGTTGTGGTTTCACTTTTATAGATTCAATAATTTATAGACTAATAATTGAAAAGAGAAGAAGCCCTATATTGTGATTTATAGGGCTCGGTGCGACTTTAGGTTATACATTTCACAACTCGAGTAAATAAATATAAAATTATGGTTTTACCTTAATACTATATATTATCCAGTGCATAATCAACCGAATGTAGGAGCAAACATGATATGTCCAAATCCAAACATATCCACGTGTCGGTTGCTCGCCTTTGCCTTCTTACACGTCGCCTCGTGTTGCTGACTTAGCTCCCAACTCCCTCTCCCTTTATATACAAACGCATCTCTTGGAATCTCCTCATCCAAACTCTTTCTCCTCGACAAAATATCACGCGCCACAAAATTCAAAAAAAAAAAAAAAATAGAAGAATTAAGAAAAAATCACCAAAAATGGCTCCTGAGATTGTGAAATCGACGGCCGGAAATGCCGGCGCGCCGGTGGTCGGCGCGCCACGCCACGCCTACGTCACGTTCTTGGCCGGCGACGGCGACTACGTGAAGGGCGTCGTCGGCTTGGCCAAGGGCTTGAGGAAGGTCGGCGCGGCCTACCCGCTCGTCGTGGCGGTGCTGGCCGACGTGCCGGCGGAGCACCGCCGGATTCTGGTGGAGCAAGGCTGCATCCTCCGCGAGATCGAGCCGGCGTTCCCTCCCGCCGCCGCCGGCGGTGGGAACACTTACGTTAGGAATTACTTTGTTCTCAACTACTGCAAGCTTCGCCTTTGGGAGGTATGGCTTCCATGTTGTTTTTGCTTTTCCATGTTGTTTTTGCTTCTGATCGATAATGGCTTCCCATTTCCTGTCTCGTTCGTAGCGATTAATCGAGAGCACTGACCTGTTAGTTGGAGGAAAGCGTCTTACCAACTGAGCTGCACTTTACGATAAATTAACCTTGCCGTAGCAACGTTGGCATGTTATTAATTATGTCGTGTTTTAGTTCGCCTTTCTTTTAAATTTATCATTAACTAAGCTGCACTTCGTCGTCTATGACCATAACATATGTTTTCGCCTTTGTTCTGAATTTATCATTTAACTGTGGACACATAAAAAATTGTTTGACGCGTGTTGCATTTTCTAAATTTCGAGTCGAAAATTTCATCCGTGATAATTTTGCTATAATTTTTTTTGTGGTAGTAGGTTTTGCATAATTATTTATACAAAATACTAAAAAATTAACGATTTTATAAGAATAAAATTTTACGACCCTAACATGTTAATATGTTGTGTTTTCGCGTTTGTTCTAAATTTATCATTAGAGAATAAGAGCAGAAAATTTAGCCAACCTCATTTTTTATCACATAAACTTTCATTGTATTATTCATATTATTTGTAACTGGAGTAAAAAATTGGAGTGAAAATGATGAAAGTAACTTGTCCAAAAAAAAAAATCAGTCCGATCAAGAAAAATTTCTACACTACATATATAACACAAAAAAGGTCGGAAAATAGTGGAAAATATTTATTTTACGGTATTAAAGATGAGATACATTAATCATGTGAGTAATGTGAAATTAATTATGGTTTTTGTAGTTTGTGGAGTATGAGAAGATGATATACATGGATGCCGACGTGCAAGTGTTTGACAACATAGATCATCTCTTTGAGTTGGCGAGCGGCTATTTCTACGGTGTCGTCGATTGCGTCTGCGAGATGTCCGGCCAGACGTGCTCGCAGAAGCTCCGGTGGCCGGAGGAATTAGGCCCCATGCCCCCTTACTACCTCAACGGCGGCATGTTCGTGTTCGAGCCTAATCTCGCCACCTATCATCGCCTCATCGACACACTTAGTGTCACTCCCGCCACCCCTTTTGCCGAGCAGGTAGCTTTAATTAATTAATACTCATTCCGTCCACGAAAAACGTTCGCTTATGTTTTCCTCCTTACATATATAATAATTAAGTAATGGACCTCATATAATTGATCCCTTCTCCATTAACGAACATTTAATTTAATATATTTGAATTTTTAGGATTAAATGTCTGTAAATATATAAAATTTATCCAAATTTTGACGTTTTAATCAAAATTACTTAAAAAATACACACATTTTAGGAAGTGTAGGAATTTGGCCGAAGTTGGAAACTCATTGGCTAATAAATTTATTCTCGACAGTTCGATTGGCAACCCAAAGCTACACATAAATATAAATTTTGACAAAATATGTAAAAATATTTTTTCCTCTTTCATTAGTCTACTAAAAATATTCATTTCTTATGGATATGGGTCCTTTGTATATAATTGGATTTCCCTTCTCCATTAATTTATGTTTAATATAATATTAAATTTAGTACCACAAAAATAAGTGAATGTTCTTCGCTAATTTACATTTAATACAACATAAATCAGTGTCGTAAAAAAAAAAAAATCGTGAACTTGTTTTATTTTTTTCTCTTTTATTTTTGTTGCTATGATCATAGCAAAATTTAAATGTAATCAAGTGTGTTGGTTGGCAATGGCACTAGGATTTCTTGAACATGTTCTTTAGAGAGGAGATGAAGGCGCTGCCGCCGGCGTACAACCTTCTGGTGGCGATGCTGTGGCGGCACCCGGAGGCGGTGGACGTGGCGGAGGCGAAGGTGGTGCACTACTGCGTGGCCGGGTCGAAGCCGTGGCGGTTCACCGGCGAGGGAGAGAACATGGATAGAGAGGACATCAAGATGCTGGTGAAGAGGTGGTGGGATATATACAACGATGCGTCATTGGATTTCAATAATGCGGCCCAACGCCAGGCTCAGAGCAAGAGCCTGGCGTCGCGGGCCGCGGCCACGGGGCTGGTGGTGCGCTACCGCTCCGCCTCGTCGGCGGCATGAGCAGTGGTGCACTTTGGTGTTGAGAGGATTAAATAAGTGTTAGATGATGTATGTCACTTTGTATGAATATATCATATGTTGCAACTTATATATACAATGGTTTCTTGGTCAATTAATGTCTTGTTGCAATTTTGGGCTTTCTTGTGTTTGATTTGGGAATGGAATGCTTATTTATATTGGGAAATGAAATATTTACTTTAATATAACTAACCAACCCAATTGAATGAAGGTTGACAATATGATATGGCCAAACCTATCATGATATGGCCCAAATACTACTCTTTATGACCGACCCTATTGTTGCTACATGTAATCCATATAGACTAATGGATATATATTGCCTATATAATGCCTTTTGATATGGCAATTTATTCGAAGAATTTAGATCATCTATTGTATTTATACCCACACTTATACCCACACGATCCACAATCTGTTCGTACTAGACTTTATTCTTGCTACATTTAATCCATATAGACTAATGGATATATATTGCCTATATAATGCCTTTTGATATGTCGATTTATTCGAAGAATTTAGATCATCTATTGCATTTATAGTTTTTAGACACGTGATAATATAAACGACTTAATTAAATATATTTGTATACAAAAAGATATGTACTCTAATTTTAAAAAAAAAAATTAGACACGTGATAATATAAACGACTTAATTAAGTATATTTGTATACAAAAAGATATGTACCTAATTTAAAAAAAATCTGAACTTCGCAAGTTGTCACATATTCTCAATCCTTTTATATAGTAAAGAATGTCACATACAAATATAATAGGAGAATACATTTGTAATTTGACTCACAAATTCTCAATATTTTTTATAGAGTAGAGAATGTCACTAAAATATAATAGGATATCACATTTGTTATTCGACTCATTTGTTCCGGATTGAGAAGTTATTTTGTTGGGCTGTTTTTAGAAGATTGGGCCTTGGGCTACTAAATATGTGGGTTTTGAACCTTACTTTATTTTTTTTATACAAATCGGGATAAAAAGAAAAACACTATAATAATATATTAATATATTCTTTTTAGTAATGCATTAGTATTTTTGGGTTATAGTCAAGTATAATCTAACTTTTATCCGTATAAGTATTATATATTTTTACAGTAAAAAATTAGTCAAAACCGTTGATCTCAAATTTGGTTATATTTGTAATAAAAAATGGTTGTTGGCTATATTTAGCTATTTTATTTTATAATGTCAAGCTATAAAAACAACTGGGCAATATTTGAATAACTCATATATATATTATACTTATATATATGAAAAGTGATTTAATAAGGAATATCTTCCCATTTTGTGGAAGCGGTATGATTATTTAATAGATATATGCTTGCTTACCTTTGCATACCATGTGTTTGATCATATGCTTGAATGAGTTGTGCATGATTTTCTCATATGCATGAACGAGGAGCATTATTGGGTATGTGATATTGAGATTTGTGTGTACATATTTGAATGTATGAATGTACCAAGATTCAGAGGGGTGTATTTGTGTATATATTTAACTTTTCATTAATGCGCACCAACTGCTCGATGAATTTCCTGAATGAGGTTTTACTTTTTGCGTTGCTGCCTAGCTGACCCATGTGTGTGCGAGTCAGTTTTGGTTGATGCATGTTTCATACATGTATTTATTTTCCTTTTCTCAAAAAAATAAATAAATAAAATTACATGTATTTTCCTTTGCATGTCTTGCACACGATTTGTTCGATCAATTGCCTGAACGAGTTCAGCATGAGTTATTTTTTTGCGTGCATACCAAGTGTTCGATCATTTGACTGAATGAGTGTCTGCATGTTTTTTCTCCTTTGTAGTATGTTTTTGCCTCTTGCGTGTAACATTATTTAAATCCCAAGCCCATGCCCATGCCTAGACCGACTCAAACTATACATTTTTATATTTATATTAGTATCACTTTTTTATTCTTTTTTCCAACCCTTTGTTCGCAACAACTATTCAGCCCTCTTCTACTTTTCTTTTTTGTTCTTTTCTTTGTAATTTCAACCCTCCTCATCCTCGAATCTCCGATTATTCCTCTTCAAACAACGTCAATTCAGTAGGGGCTGAAGATGATTTTTGACAATTTCGACAAATTCTTCATCGGATGAGTTGTGAAACTTCATCGTGACAATGGTAATTATCTACACCCCCTTTGTTTGGAAGATTTATACCCAAAAAACGCTCCGGATCTTCCGTTTTTAAAGACGATGGAGTCGTTTTTTCGACGCTAGCCTTTATGATGGCAAGTTTTCCTCTTCAATCCCACAACCAACCAGTGGAGCTCCTTCTTCGATAATAACCTCGATACTGGCGCTTTGGGCTACGATCACAAATCCGACGACTACAAAATGGTGAGGATCTATAGTGAGAATAATAGGATATCTGCGGAGGTGTTTATGCTCAGAACTGTGAACAGTATTGGAGGGAGGCTCCTACTTCTGCTATTACATGTCTTTCCGACCATGTTTATGTTGCTGCGAATTCATATGCTTTCATGGAGAATTCACACAACTTTTCTGGTCCTATTTTATACGATAATTGTGGTTTATTCTCCAGCTTTTCGGTCGATTTGGCTTTATTATCCGTGTTTTACTCCAACAAGATTGTGCTTTTATTAAAGTGAGTGTTTAGTTAATCTCTGCATCATTACTATGGAGTATTTACTTGTCATGACTTTTCATGATGGTGATGGTGATGGTGATGGTGATGGTGATGGATTATCCAATATCTAATTCCTTTTAGAGATCTTAATCGTTAATTATTCATTTGTATAGTGTTATACTTACTACTTAGGTCTGAAAATGATATATACAATTTGAGATGGCCCATTCTCCACTTTTATTTTGCCTTTTTAAACTGAGATCATGCTCATAATAATAGCTTTGGAATATAGAAAATAATTGTTTTGGTAGATTATTTCAAAAATATTGTATATAACTTTTTATAATTTTTTTTACTAGATATTAATCATAATGTATTATCTAATAGTAATATTATTTTATAATAAATATTATTAAATATCCTAATCCAATTCTATACAACACATATACAATTTAGAGCTGGTCGGCCCAAACTGGCCCATGTTCTAGTTTTGGGCCCAAAACCTCTGTCTATCGGCCCATGCTTATTTATTTAAAAGACATAAGTGGATAAATCATCAAATTCTTCTCTTACTAAAATTGAACGAGAGCACTTTGGTGACTACTCCAAGAAAATCAAGCATCAATTTGTTTAATTATTATTTTTTGACATAGAGCTTGGCTTATGGTAAAAACATATCAGAGTCGAACATTTAGTCAGGCTACACAATTAATTAAAAATAAATGTACATATTGAGAGGAATGTCTTATTTATTTATTTTTAATTTGAGTTCGAGCTTGTCCAAAAATTTAAGTTTTATTCATATCAATTAATTCCTAATAACCTCGTCAGCCAATTTAATTCAATCACATCCTCAGCAACAATCTCGTGAGGTGACAAAACAGCCATGCGGTATTTGCTTGTTTTTTGTCACTCTTCCCTTAAATATTACCAAAAGTCGCTTATATTGATTTGAAATTTTGGAAGGTAACACCAACTAATGGTTGGTGGTATAATTTATGGATGTATTTTCATGGACTATGGTCTATTGCCATTAAATTGGGCATGCCTATTTTTTTGTAACGCCCCTATTTCAAGAACCAACATAAAATGGAAAAATATAAAAATAACGATATCTAAATCCAAAACCTCAAAAAATGAGAGGTTTTTAGTGCACCAATTTTGTCACTTGGATTAGGATAGCAAAATGTCTCATTATTAGTTTTACTATTTTTAAAAAATATATTATGAAAGGAAAATATTGTTATAAGATGAATTACAATTGATGGAGTATTTATTACTAAATTTTTTTAATAATTATTCTTCTGATTATGATTTAATGAACTCTAATAATCGATTATTTAATATTCCCCCCTCACCCCATCTTAGACATATTTTTTTTTTCAGTGCAATAGTGTTTTAACACTTGAAGCTTATAGTTTTAATTTGACAATTTGTTCGTATATCTTTTATATAGATATCGAGAATTTAATGAATTGGGCAAGGTGGGCGTGTAAATGTGTTAAATGGTAAATTATTTATAAATGTGTTATATATTTTTTACTATGATTTGTTACTAAACAATAATAATATAAATTTAATTTCCAAACTATACAATAACCAAGAAGGGGGGATAACTAAACAATGAGTTCAAAACACTTCAATCATGTTTCAACGTGTAAATAAGAAGAGTGAGACATTGAAAAGCTTTAAAAATTGGGCCTAATTTACAAGAAAGTTCAAATTTTTAAGAATTTAAATTTCAATTAATATCAATATATGTTCATTGAAATACGAAACAAAAATATCCCCCAAAATCGAGCTCGTTTTACTAACTAAAATGCAGCAAAAAAAGCTCCATTATGTGACCGATGATCCACAATGCCGCCGGTGAATTTCGTCGCCGGCGATTGGAACTACTCAATGCTGCTTAATTCGGGAGATTTTAGGTGCTTATTTTATCATCATTGTTTTCTTTGATTTTCCCTTTTCAACCCTATTTGAGGGTTTCTGTTAATTGGGGTTTTTTCTTCTTAATTTCCAGGTAATCAGAGTTTCTAGGTCAAGCTGAATGGGGATAAGCTATCATACGCCATCGTTTATGTAAAATCTTCACCTCTGTTGGGGTTTATTTTACTATTTTTTGTGACTCAAATGTGATTGATTTTAGTATGTGATTTTGTTCATTGAGCTGTGAGGAATGATTTTTGAACTCGGAATTTCATCAAGCATGCTATTAGAATTTAGGAAATGCCAGTTTTTTCATCCTTCGAATATTTCCAATGTATATTTAGAGATTAAATCTTATTGCATTCAAAAGCTAGAAGTTTCAAATGCTGTGTGTGTGTGTGTGTTTATATAGTCCTATTAGTTTTGATAATTGAAATGGGGGCGGATGGATGGGGATTGCTCTATACTGAGATCAATTGTTATGTGGCATTTCAAGTAGTTGCTACACATGACATCCTCTATTTCAAATATTGATTCTTCTCCGCTTCCCACGTTATCGCTAGGGTGATATCTGTATAAATATGACATAATCGGAAGTGTTGAAATCGGAAACAAGACATTTTCTGAGGAATTCGACTAATTATAAATGATGAAGGACTAATATGAAATGTGAAATTGATAAGTGTTTGAATAGACTTGTAATTATGCGAGGGATAGATCGTTCATAGACTTAATTAATTGTAGGGTTTTTTTTGTCGTTTAAAGTGGTTTGATGGAAAATATATATTCATTTCTAACATAAAAAGATCTGGCACGTCCTGGACAAAATCTTGCCTTCTCTTTCTCTCATGTAGCTTTTGCATGATCAGTGGTCCATTCATCATACGTCCCTTAAAGTGGCTCAATGACAGTATTTGGGATCTCTAATATTATGTTGCAGGTATATTGATTTTCTGAAATCTATTAAATGCAAATTTGCAGGTTTCTCGATTTTCTGAATTCTTGTATAATGCTTATTACCCCTCTCTCTTTCTTGTTGGGGGGATTTAAATAAATTTCAGACTAACTAAAATCCCCTTGGTATTCTTGTTAAAGTTATACGAGTTCAGGTCATCAGCAGAACCTATTTGTAATGCCAATTATTCCCAACTATCGAAACCTTCTTATTGCTACGTAAAATTATTTTCATATAAATGCTAGTTGTGACTTGTGAATAGTTTTTTTCCCTGTCCCTTTTATCTGCTTGACATGAGCTCTGCTCTGATGGTAAACTTCATGTTCAATTGTGTTACTGTTAATATCCTACATTTAATTGCATTATAAATTATGAACTTGATTAGTTTTGCAATTACAGCGATACTTTCATTTCTATTTATTTATTTATTTATTTATTTTTGCAGTTGAAACATCATAAAATTTATGGTAAAACGAATCTAACTTGTCCGGAAAACTTAGTTGTTGGACATATCGGATCCATTTCACTGGAAATTCTATCAGTGTTTTATTTGGAAAAACAAAAGTCAGTGTATGGTTGTTGCAATTTAAATGTATTGTCATATTTGCAAAACTAACTAAAGTTCGAGATTTTAAAGCTATTTGCCCTAATTTCTACTCATGGAGTTAAACAGTTACTCATTTATTCAAACTTTAGACTGATGCTTTCTTGTGCTAATTTCCAATTAGCCAATTAAGTCTGGTATCTTATTTTTTTACTAGTGGAAATAAATATAATTCTTTTTCAATATTCAAATTATATTAAAGGCTTTCATCATATACTAGATAGCCTATATATTTTTGAATTAAATGGACTTCGATTATTACTTGCCATAGCTCTACTATATTTCCTAATTCATGCCTCAAAACTAGGGAAAATAAAATATTAAACATCTAGCAGCATAACGAGAGGGGTTTACCATAATCTTGCTAGACAGAATTTACCTCAGCTTAGCTTACTTTAGACTCATAACTTGTGAGGCAATTAATTCTTACTGCATTGGAGCTTTCACAGTCATATTTACTAGCAATTCAAATCAGCATACATCCAATAAATGACCAATATCACTGCTCTCCATGAAATGACTTTTATTTAGCCCTTTTCCCTTGAATTCTATCGAAAGGTGCCAAAACTGGTAGGTAATACTAATGGTTGGTGCCGATTTATTTTTTGACGGTTACAAATTGGTAAACAAACAAACTAGTTGAAGTCAGAGCTCGGCTGGTAAGGACTTACATTATCTCTCCATCGGTACAGAAAAGCATCGCCTTAAATTCCCTTCAAGCGGTTGATTCATCATCTATTACATGAGGGATGTGAAAAATGTGAGCAGATAGTGCTTCTTGTATACCCTTCAAATACGTTTCCATGAAATTCTGAAACGTGGCTAGGCTTCCTCATGACTCCTACCCTACCTCAACTATAAAAGCAGCATGCATTCCATTGAAGTTATACATATAACTCTATATGCTTGTATCTGCTTCACGAATATCTCCTTTCTTAACCAATTATTCTTGTTTTTTTCAAAATACTTTTAGCTCAAATGGACCATGAATTTGTCATTTCAATAACCAAAACTACATCTGAGCTAGCTGATGAGATTATAGAAAGCAGGCCTCGTAGTTATGCATATGTTACATTCTTGGCAGGTGATGGTGATTATGTGAAAGGCGTCGTTTGTCTGGCGAAGGGATTAAGGAAGGTGCGCGCAGCTTATCCACTGGTAGTGGCGGTTCTGCCTGATGTGCCAGAGGAGCATCGCAACTTGCTCTTGAACCAGGGATGTATCGTTCGTGAGATCGATCCAGTTCTCCCACCTGCTAGTAACAAGGAGAGCTCATTTGCCAGGGCATATTTTGCCATCAATTACTGTAAGCTTCGGCTTTGGAAGGTGAGCCTTTTTATCCAGTGCTTGCTTTTCTGTTTAATTATGGTGATTATTATATTAGGAAAATTTTAACAAATGCATGTTTAGGCTGAGTCTTGAGGAAGACATTCGTATTTCTTAATAAATTTATTTCCATTGAGTTCACTTTAATGATTAAATTCCTAATTACATAGTTAGGCATAGTAAGCGCCATAAGTATACTCAAATTTAATATGGCGGATGTGTTTTTATATTTTTGCAGTTTGCGGAGTATAGGAAGATGATTTACATGGATGCAGACATCCAAGTGTTTGCCAATATAGACAACCTCTTTGATTTGCCGTCTGGTTGCTTCTATGCCGTGATGGATTGCTTGTGCGAGATGGATGGCCAACCCTGTCCAGAGGTGGTCCCGTGGCCCCAAGAACTAGGCGAGAGGCCTCCATTTTACTTGAATTGCGGCATGTTTCTTTTTGAGCCCAGTCTCGACACATACGCCAGCCTCTTGAGCACCCTTTACGTCACACCACCAACCCCGTTTGCAGAGCAGGTAAAATGCAAAATACTCTAGTAAATAAATATAGTAAATAAATATTATGACTAAAATAGAGATTTCCACATATTCTTTGACTAAATTAAAGATTTCCACACATACTTGTCCTTGTGGTGCACTCTGCAGGATTTCCTCAACTCGTTCTTCAAGGATAGCGCCAAGCCAATCCATCCCGTCTACAACTTGTTGGTGGCGATGCTCTGGCGCCACCCTGAGTATGTCGAGCTTGATATAGTGAAGGTGGTTCACTTCTGTGTTGCTGGCTCAAAGCCGTGGAAGTATAACGGGGAAGGGGAGTATATGGATCGAGCAGATGTAAAAGCGTTGGTTGATCGCTGGTGGGACATATATAATGATGCTACACTGGACTTCCCCGGCAATGGAACAAGTGGCCAGGTTTCTGGTTGATTATCGATGTTTTACCTAAATAAGTGAGCTAGAACTCACATATGGTGTGGCTGTCTTTAGTTTGCATGTTGTAGTCGAATTTTCTCGTTTTTTTTTTTGCTTCTGCGACGCAGGCGAGTTACCTATATTATCCACCTGCTGTCTTTGCAGTACAAACTTATTTGTAATACTAAGATTGTGTGGCAATCATTCTGAGGTTGCTACCTACCTGTTTCTACTATTATTATTATTAGTTATGAAAAGGGAGATTTTTTTCTCTCAAAATCGACTGGCACCTATTATTATTATTAGCAAATGATTGTATGTTTTTGATAAATATTAGCTAACTCCTAATGTTGTCAACATATTCTTGAGCAGGATGGTTCCATTTAGCTTCTATTTGATTGTCATATTAAAAGTATAGATTTGGGCCATTTGGCATGTGGTATACATAATAGGGAGAATGAATATACGTATGAGTTATTTCATTATACAGTTTCCATGTATTGGTTTCTCAATCAAACTCATACATTGCCATTAAAGGAAATACTTCCCAAGTGATTGTAAGAAGATGACATTAGTAAGAGAAATCAGTAAGCATCATATTTATATTTTGAAACAAGAAAGCAGCATATCTTTAACTCATAATCTGGATCCAAAGATTAATTCATTAAATCAACATGCATTTCCCATGCTCAGCACAAGTTCGAAGATCCGAATTATCAAACAAATCACCCTACCTTCTATCATTGTTTTTCAGAGAAGAATTCAGGGCAAGCTTAAAAATAATAGAAACAAGCTTAGTATAGAACGAGCATGAGATACGTTTGTCGCCCCGCTAGCTGGTTATGGTGTTGCAGGTCATCTCATCTCCCCAATAAGGCAACTCGCTCCTTCTGCACTGCCTGTGCCAAATTTATGTCAAACAACTCGCATCGAATTGGCATCTCCATCTCGTAGAAAGGGTTCTTCAAGACATAATCTGTGTATAGCTCATAGATATGTTTTAAGAGATTCTCCATATGCAGAGTTCCAGGCTCGCAAACCACAAAGAATTTAGTACCTACACGACATAATAGAACTACAGTTGTTATTGACACGAAGTGGGACAAAAAACCCACAAAGTTTCAAGAACCGCTAGGCAATATATATGGGGCACTGACGAAGATACAGAAAATAATGTACGTATAATTAGCTGTCAGAAAATTCAGGACCAATCGTAAACA
The DNA here is from genome assembly GCA_036873715.1 of Salvia sclarea. NCBI lineage: Eukaryota > Viridiplantae > Streptophyta > Magnoliopsida > Lamiales > Lamiaceae > Salvia > Salvia sclarea. The sequence goes on from JAYJMF010000017.1 coordinate 2,585,950, forward strand.
CATGCAGAACTACCTGAAATCCGGGCCCAGGACCATTTCTACCTAGATCTTTTACAAGAATGTAACAAATTTAATCAAATTACTGCTAGACTAGCATTGAGAAGACAAAGAAAGAGTACAGTGTATATTTGATGTCCAAAATTAAGTTCCAACTCCACATGGTGAAGTTTTTACATTCTCAAACTTGAACGGCTCAACTTAGATAATAAATTAAACTACAATGCATAAATGACAACCTCAATTGTGCTAACACTAGTGGTCTTCAAAGATGAGACATGATGAATATTGCCAAACTCAAGCTTGGCTCATTTATTGTAGTCAACCGACTATCACAATAATGGGCCTAATAAGTAACAACCATTCACTTTTTAACCCTGTCACTATTACCATGGAGCATCGCAGTCACCTTTTTCAACCATAGACAAACACAACTACTGACAAAAGTATACGTTAGGATCAGGCCAAGCAATGAGGTTTAGAAAGAAGACGAAGTATTAATAACCAATACAATCACTTCAGACTGAACAGTTTGTGATAAGAAAATGTTAAAGAAATTGCAGCTTTTTTGTGATGGATATCATCAGAATTAGTATTGGTCCTATTGGAACATGCCAGCATGTACCTCAAAGTTGAAAGCCAAGGTGGCTGCAAACTGATGGGCAAGGATACTTCATGGATGTAAGAAGAAAGACAAAATGACACTGGAAAGCATACTCTTACATTTTGACACAAGATAGGTGAAATGTGGTATGGGATTTCCAGGTACATCTTTATGTTACATCTCATTTTCATCATTGTTAATGCACATTTATTGCAGGTTATGCCATATTATTTCATTTGTATCATAAACGTATTGGTGTGAATTGGAAAAGTGAAACACGACTGCGAAATGCAATCAAGTCTGAGAATACAGTTCACTTTAGCTGGTATCTACAACTCGATTCTTGGGAACTCTAGCTTGATTTTCTAGCAGGCAAAGATTTATGGCACATTTCCTCTTTAATTCAATCTGTTGTAATTTTAGCTTCCGTCAATTACATAATTTACATCTCAATGATCACTACGAAAGAGAGCATTCGCATGGGTAACATCTAGCAAGAGAGTTATCTTCTAAGAATTTTTGTCACTCCCTAACAATCCATAAGGTCAGAGCTTCCATAAACGAGCTTAAATATATCTTTGCCACCATAGGTCGATTTAGGAACCGTGTCAACTCAAGGCTAGATATCTACTCAATAATCTATATTTTTATGTAATTTGTCTGATGAATGATGCCAATAACAATTTTTAAGCTACAATGTAACAAGTAACAACACATGGTTTTTAACCTCCACTCAATTATCTAGATTTTTATGTCTTTTGCTTCTTCCTACTCCTCTCTTACATAGCAAAGGTTATCAACACTTTCTCCAATAACCACTTTGCTTGGAATGATTTACTTTGTTTGCACTTTGCAGATCATAAACACTATGGGAGTTCAGGATCAAGATATTGGTTTCTAACGAGGCCTCTAATCATACCCTCATCAGCAAGTCAAATTTTATAGGGTAATTAAATCCATCACTATGTAATCAGTTCTGTAGGAACCTACCTATTTGGCTCTAACGGGACAACGGAAATTACACCCCCCCACCCATCCATTCCACATTCAATCAAGAACATAGCAAGACAGGGAAACAATATAAGCAACTTAGTATAATGAAATTCTAGTGCCCAACAAGTAACACAAAAGTAACAAGCAACAAAGAAAATCTTCTAACCAGTAAGAGATTGAAAACAGTGAAGATCGAATGTATCAGCCTGAAGAAGCTCAATTCCAAAGCAGCCGGAAACGGGAGAGAGCTGTTGTGAGATAGCGTGCATCGAGTGCCACAGACTCGCTAACCTCAAACTATCATTCGTATCCATTCTTCCCGCTGATCCATAATCCTAAATTAAACATTATTGTTATTAAATTCCAAAACATCGAACACTGATGATTCAAAAGAACAGAGTGAAAGGTTAAAATACAGGCATTCCATAATCCTAAATTAAACATTATTGTTATCAAATTCCAAAACATCGAACACTGAAGATTCAAAAGAACAGAGTGAAAGGTTAAAATTGCAGGCATATCACCTTATAGAAAATGAGACCGCCAGATTTATTGATGATGTAGAGGCTGTAAATCGCCGCCATGGATGTGTCTGTTACACTGATCTGAGGTTTGTGAGCTCAGTTTTAGCTGCAAATTTGGGGAAATTTTAATATTCCGCTGGAATCACAGTTCTACACAAACATTGCTTTCAAATTCAACTAATAAATTGAACCTCCTCGCCGCGACGCCACCGTCGGCGACCTTCACCGATCAATGATTCGACGAATTTGCTGAGTTTTAGGCCGGAGGAATGTAGCACTATGATTTATCAGTTTCTTAATTTATTCAAAATCTGATAATAATTTTGAATAGGAACATTATATCAAAAATATCAAATTTATCCGCGTCTAATCTAAAATGTCATCTTACACTATTATTATACTATTGGTAAAAGTAAGCACCCGCGTCATTCCTTAATCCTAATCCCAAGTAACATTTTCAAATCTTCTCATTCTTGATTATTGAATTTTTCCATTTATTTAATATTATCATTATTTTTAATTTTCAATAATATTTTTACCAACTATATATGAATTTGTATTTGTAATTGTATGATATTTCACCAAATGAAAACATCTATAATAGATATTATATTCTCACACCCAAAGATTCATATTTAATTGGTAGAGTGATTGAGATTAATGTTATTCAAACTGCACTATCGATTTAATTTAATTTGGCCAATTAAATGTTTGTATTAGTTCATAACTAATTCTAAGACATAATGCATGTATACCATAAAATTAAAAAATTAATTACATGTAATTCAATTTTGATCATTTAGAATTATTCACAACTTAGGCAATGTAGGATTATTTACAAAAAAAAAAGTATCAAATCAAAGAAAAAATTCTTTAAAAAATTATATATAAAATCACTTTCACTAATTGGATCGTGAATTCGTGATATGGCACGTCGATTGATGTAGTATTAAGCTTTTACACGTGAATGTCACACCACTTCACAATTAAGTCGTTAGGATAGTATTCCGCTTCCGCTTGATAAAATTGTAATAATAGGGAGAGATTCGATAATTTATAAAGATCAAAATGTATCGATAAAAGGTTAGGGTAATTAAAATATTTAAACTGATAATTTCATTCTAGACTGCGGAGAACATTTTAAAAGAAATATTATACAATAGTATTTATTTTTATCATAGTTAAAAAATAGGGCAAATATCAAATTAAATCCTAAACTATGTGTTTTATATCAAAATTATCCTGAACTTTCAATAATATCAATAAA
>JAYJMF010000017.1:2589434-2599777 GCA_036873715.1 Salvia sclarea
CCATAGAAACAATTCAATTAAGACTCTTGTAATCTCTCTTGCATACTAGCAATAAAAGCTCTCTTTCTCGCTCCGTGGACGTAGATTTATCCCCATAGATCGAACCACGTTAAATCCCTCGTGTTCTCTTTGCGTGCCCATAGCTTATTAATTACCTCACGAAAACCAACTCGATCAACTTGCATTTTAAATGTTTATTTCCTTGTCCCGGAATTTATTTAAGGTGGTAGAATGGTCCTACAGAAAGAAGGTGTCCTGGACAAATTAACAAATCAAGGGAGATGAAACATGAGCTCTTATTATTATGTACCTTCATGTAAGTATCTACTTCTGGATCAGGAACAATTCTGGCTTCTTTCTCCCTTCTGCTGACCTCAGCCATGATTTCTTTAGAAGCAAACGGCAATGTATATGATACCTTTACTAAGAAATAGTTTCAAAATGAAATCTGAGTTTCCTCGTTCAAATAGCATACCTGCTCTGCTACCAATACCCTGACAACGAGCTGAAAAATCAAGTGTCTCTCTTACAGTCATTTCAGGGGTATGCAAATCATCCTGGCTTATATAAGCTGATGTTTTCTGAGGTACAAACTCATCAAGTTTATACCCGTTGTACGAGATATCTCCAGAAACCTGTTGTAGCAGATCAAATCATGTTACATGTTATCATAACAGCTAGTACCAGATGTTACTGTTATTAGTAGTGATTCTCTTTGAGAACATCATTGCTGAAGTAGATTAGAAATGGCAAACAAAGAGAAAAGTTCTTCGTGATCTTTTTTGGTCATTTCACATTAAAAAGATTCTGCCAACTTAATGAGAGATAAAGCTTTGTCTATAATTACCTTATCATTCAAATATCTCTCATTCCTTAAAATTAGGAGGAAAAAACTAAGTAAAATTACCTTAAGCGATTTGTCTAAATTTCCTGTTAAAGCTTTCAAAAGGGTAGTCTTTCCGCATCCTGGAGGGCCAAGTAATAGAGTCATTCTGTAATCAAAGGAGTCCAACATCAGATATGGAGAGGTGAACTTAACTAAGACTAATGGACTGAGATTGATAAGGAAATATGTTAAAAACAGCATCTATAGAGAAAGCGAGCAAGAATAACTCAGAATCTTAGTAAGCATGAAAAGCTTTTTCACTTCACCTTCCAGGCTCGATGATGCCACTGACATCCTTTATGATGTCTACATGGGCCTCTTTTGTTGGCAGACAGGGCAACCTGGTGACCTCCTACACAACCAAAAGAGAACATTTTATTACAGAATGTGTAAGGAGACATTGAAGGTTTGCTTTTCTGATTTGACGACTGATGATACGAAACATCCAAATCACACAGATTGCTCCTTTATCGAAGCCACCATTTTTTTTGTTCCACATCGACTTAGTAATGATCGTATCAACTCATTTCTAATCAGGCAGGAGTGCAGGCCCAAGTTCGACGAGGACTTGTTTGTTCATGTGTGGAAGTATGATGATCATTCAGCCCGCACGTGAAGGGGCATGTTGAAGCCACCATGTTTGCTGTCCCACATCGACTTGGTAATGATCTTATCTCCTACATATAAGTTTGGAACCATGTCTTGTGTCCCACATTAACTTGGTAATGAGCATATGTCCTGTATATAAGTTTGGATAACTCTCCCTCGTATAAAACCTTTCAGGGTGGGTGAGACGAGTGACCCATTTCTAATACTCATCCTATTAGTTCCCCGTGAAACGGCCTAAATTCAACAGGTAAAATAGGAAACTTATAAAAATACAGAGGGAGTACCTAAACTACAGGAAACAATTGGGCAATTGGGTAGCTAAAAGCTGAAAGATGATAAGAATGGTTGGAATTTCCCCCAACAATTCTTGTTAGTCCACATAAATTTCCATAGTTTGGGTATTAATTAGTCAAACTCGATAGTCTATGATAGAATTGAAAGAGGGATAAAAAAAAACTGTGATAGTTTGAAATTTATTTGACTACTTAGCCTAATAGCTAATAATCCTGCTTTTGAATCGGTAGCAGATCAAAACTTAGTCTGTGACAAGAACCAATAGTTTACACTCTAAACTGGCGATCATGAACAACTTGTTTCTAGGCCTAGCTAGCACCTCTGCTGATTCTTGTTAGAGCGAAGCATCAAATATATGAAATCAATAATACATATAACATCTAAAGAAATTAAAAATTAAGCAACCTTACCAAAAGCAAGCTTTTGAAGGAGTTCCAAAGAGTAGGCAGAGGCTTCCCATAAACAACCTCACACTCAGCCGCTACGCACAAGTTACTATATCTAACCTCAATAGTAGGCTGTTTCACGCCAACTCTGCACCCAAAAAATTCAAAACGACTTCATTCGATTAATCACCATCCAATTAATAACATCAGAAACCAATTTGACTAACAAAAATTTTTACCTATCCATTCTTTTCCTGATTTTGTGCAGAAGACGAAGGTTATCATGTTCAATGTGCTTGATAAGCTTCTCGATGAACATGTGGCGCTCCGGCGCGCCAAGCTTGGTGACGTCGACCACCTTTTTGCCTCCGCCTCCGCCTCCGCCTCCGCCTCCATCTGTTTCGTCGAAGAGCGAAGATCTCAAGCGATCATGCGTCGGCAATCTGTCAATTTCCGCCCACTGAGAGACTACTTCATCGGCGACGACAGAGCTCAAGGCGGAATCGTTGCGGAAGCTGGATGTGCGACGCCGGAATGATGATCTCAAGCTTCTGCCTATCTCGGATAGCTCGTTTCTGAACGACTCTATTTCGGCAGTGCCTATGAAGTTGTCCATTTTCTCTCTCTATAACTGCATTTCTTCTGCTTCTGCCTGGGAGAATCGCAGGCTACTGGAATATCGGATATTGGTAGGCTTTGCTAGTATTTGAAAACCTTTATTATATAAACTTTTTCCGCTCTGTTAAATCCGGGGGTGGGGGGGTTGGTTGACACTTGACGCGGACCTGGACTATCATGAGGTAGGGCGATGCTTCATGCTCGCTCGTCGCCATTGTTAATGCAGTGTGAAATGGGAATTGCTCGACTATACGTTGCTGTTGCTAGACAATTTAAATAATTTTAAATCATAATTATAAACAAAATAGATAAACTCTTCAAAATTTGGAGTAGTCAAAATAAGGCTCAATTATTTATTTCTCTAACTCAAAATTTCATCTATAATTTATAAACTCAATTATTCAAAGCTTTTGATATCTTATAAACTATTAAGACATTACCTGTTATAAATTTTACAAACTCTAAAAAAATAAGCTCAGCCTTCTAATAAACAAATTTAAGGCAAAATTTATTGTAACCTCAATCTTAAAAATCTTAACTTCAAGCATTAATTACTCTACAATTAGATAAATCTAGGATGGGAGGGGATCAAATAGAAACCCTTCCCATAATGTTAACTATGAACCAATCTGGGTCATTGATCTTAATTTTAATGGATGATCCAGATTAATTTTTCAAATTCGCTATGTTTTCGTACTCACAATATAATGCTTACCATGATGTTATGCTTTTTTTATGTACAAAACAATGCTTTTATTGATTCTGGTGCTTTTAAACATATAATATAATGTTTTTATTAGTATCACTCTATGCTTTTAAACCATGATTTCTAGATTCCTAGAATGAGGATGATTTTTACCAGATCTCCACCTATTTTAGGAATACTTTTAATTTTAAAAATAAAAATTGTTCTTCCTACTTTCTGTGAAGCCAAAAAGTATGGAGGTAAAAACTCTTTTCGGCATGGAGCGCGCGGGGAGTGGGGAGGCGCTTTGTATATTGCCAGGGACATGATATATGCTTACTGTAAGGAATCTCCATCTATATATAAGACTATAATCAATTCAAAATTGGATTGTTTCTCTATCCATTTCCTTGTCAAATGGTATAATCTGTGAGTGGCACCTTTTCACACTTGAAATACATTAATTATTTTCATTATAAATGTTCATCATTGTCTAATTGAAAGGTATTTGGTTCACTTATAATTTTTTTGAAATAATTATTAAATTATTTACAAGTTTATAAATCTTGAAAAATGGTTGGAAATATATTTCAAGATAATTTATAAGCTATGAAAATAAGTTTGAAAAACTTAATTATTAGACCCACTAAAAAAATTTCTCACCCCTAACTGCTTATTTTTCATAATTTTATATATAATAATTAATTAATCAAAATATTCTTATTATGTCTTCATATTATAACCATTCATTTCCATATCTTTTAAATTTTCTCTCTCTAACTATAATTTCCTCTCTTTAAACTTATTGTTTTTTGTTTTTTTAATGAGAACGAGTTTTATAAATCAATAAATGTCAGTCTCAACAATGTCCCTCGTAATTCTCTAAACTCATTATTCTTTCTCTAATTTATAAGCTTCAATGGAATATGCAAAATCTCAAGAGCTTATAATCTATTAGAGCATACACCCTTTCCATACACTAAATGTATCATACAATTTGACTAGCACGAAGATTAAGAAAAAAAATTATTCCATAATTATGGAAGATATTTTTTGAGCGGATAAAGGATTTCGTAATTAAGAAAAATTGTAGATAAAATAATTTAAAAAATTTGTGAAAGGGATTTGAATGGTGGATCAACCTATATATTCCGTATAAATAAGTAAGGATTTCAAATGTAAAAAATAAGGAAATCCCAGAAAAATAAAAATGATATTTTTCGTGGACGTTCGAAATAGTAAATTTATACTGTAATATATTTGGTGGATGGACGAAGTGTTAAACATAATGCAATTTTAAATGATTGAAGAAGTAAAACGCTATTGCCTTTGGAAAATAAAATTTACGAAAAAAAATAAAAACTGAGGGAAAAGATAGTATAATGAGGAAATTATATATATCTTATAAAAATAATTCTTAATTGATATATAAAATGTGACGGGTGGGCCACCAAACACATGCACAACCGTTTTTAGAATATTGTAAGTTGCAAATCAATGAAAATAAAGTGATCTAAGCATAGTCCATGCCGCCTCTATTAACTACAAAGATGATTTTATCTAACAAAATAAATAGATATATGTACTAGCCTTAATCCGATTTCCGGGGCTTGGGCTTACACACGTGAATACAAGCAATCCACATAATAATATTTTATATATCATCCTAGATAAGTGGCCGCCAACCATGGACCTTTACAAGATATTCATTATATTGAGGCAAATTTTAATTTTAGCTACACTAAAAACAATACACACAAAGTATATTAAGAATTACTTTTTGAACTTTTCTATATTAGTTTTTAAATTATTTTCATTTAGGATAACTTGTACATTTACACAAAAATTGGCTCTAATTTATGAGTATATTGATAAATATGATTTTTGCATGATTTATGTGATTTTATTGTGATGTTTTTATAGGTGGAAAATATGTTTATAATAAGTATATGCTTTGGTTTGCTTTTTTGCTTGAGTTTTGAACTTGTTTGCAAGTTTGATTTTAATTGCAGAAAAATGGTGGATCATTTGAGGTGATTGGAATATATAGGGTTAAAGTACGTCTCGATAGGAGTCCGTAGGCAAAATCCGTACGTGATTTGGAGTCTGGACGAGGGAGAACGAGGCGAAACAAAATCGTCGCGCGCAAGCGGAAAAAGTGCTCGCTTGGACACCTCGCTTAGCCCTAAGCGAGCCACCAAGCGCGGTAACGTGGCAGCCGCGGGTTGAAGTCAATTTTCGAAATTTTTGACATATTCTTTTAGTTTATGCTTTCCCTGTATTATTCCACACTTATATAAGGCTCTCATGCCTTCTTGTTGAACCATAATTAGTTAGTTAGAGTCTTTCATTATTTATTTTTACGCTCTAGTTCTTATATTTATTCTGCTTTCTTTTTGTTCAAGACCGTTCAAGATTAATTCAAGTTCAAGTTTCAAGCTTTCAACCGTGGATCTTCTTTACTGATTTTCTCTTTCGCTTTTTCCTATGTTTTTATTTATTATTGCTTTTATTTTATTTAATATGGTTGGCTAAATTTCTCAGTTGATCCTAAGGTTAGTATAAACTGTTCTTGATTATGTGAATGACCAATTAATATTAATTTACCTTCCAGCTTGTGGTTTGTGGTTCATGCTTTTCATCCCCATGATTTAATATTAGACGTAATATTAATGCTTGCTAGTTGACATTCTTGAGTCGTAACAGAGATAGGTGTCAATCGAACCGTGAATTTACAATATAAGTGTCTACCGTCGTAACTGAGATAGGAACTTATAGGAAGCTATTCTGAGGTGCTATTGGGAGTTAACAGACTAGTCCTTGATACTTACGGGTAATAGGCTAGGTGTTAATCAACAGCTGTAGATGACCGTAACTGGAGTAGACAGCCATAATAGTGATCTTTCACCAGGGTTGGATTAAAGTGGTTATTGAGTTAGAAGGTCAAATTCACATAATTAGGAGTAGTGTAATGCGTCCCTGGGATCAACCGTTTTTCTCATTAAGTTAAATCTTTTTTAGTATTACTTTTGTTAATTTTTCTTTGGATTAAAATTCTGAAGATTCAGTTACAAAAACAATCCTTTCGAGTCCTGGATAATAGAGACGTATTTATGTTTAGGAAGTGTGTTTTCGTTGTGCAGTCCCTGTGGATACGATATAATTATTGCCTGTTTTACTACCATTTATTTGTTAGAAAAATAGACGATCAGATAACGTACTTCAACATGTTTGCATCTTGTATGAAGAACTGGATCGAGAGAGATAGCAATGGCACTCGAGCTATCACAGAAAATAGGAACCTCTCGTTCTTCTATTCCATAATCTTTTAGTTGTTGAACGAGCCAAAGAAGTTGAGAGCAGCAGCTCCTTGCGGCCATATATTCTGCTTTAGTTGTTGAAGTGGCGACTGACGTCTGTTTCTTCGAGAACCACGATATCAGTTTATTTCCAAGAAACTCACATGTTCCTGAAGTTGATTTTCGATAAATTTTGCATCCAGCAAAGTCAGAATCCGAATATCCTGTCAGTTTTAGACTATCTTCGGCTGGATACCATAGACCCTAATCAGGTGTGCCCTTTAGATATCTCAGAATTCTCTTAACAGCATCTATATGTGCATCTTTAAGATCACACTTATATCTGTCATAGACTCCTACAGCATATGAGATGTTAAGCCGACTTGCTGTAAGATATAATAGAGAACCTATTATCTCTCTGTACTTCGTCTAATCTACATATTTTCCTTCTGATCCAGGATCAATCTTCCAATTGGTATTCATCGGAATCTTGACAGCCTTCATGTGTCGAACTCCAAATTTGTTAACCAACTCCTTGGTATATTTGGATAGACTGATCATAATACCTTCAGTCGTTTGCTTCACTTGAAGACCACGGAAGAAATTCATTTCTCCCATCATAGACATCTGAAACTTGTTGGTCATGATGCTAACAAATCTTTTGCATAACTTTTCTGATCTTGATCCGAAGATAATATCATCCACGTAGATTTGCACGAGTAGCAGATCATCTCATTCTCTTGAAATCTTGATCAGATACTCTGAGAGAGTATCATACCTCGCTCTTTGAGCTTGCTTCAGTCTATAAAGAGCTTTCTTCAGCTTGAACACCTTATCTGATCCCGCATTTTCGAATCCAGGAGGTTGTTCCACATAGACTTCGTCAGTCAATACTCCATTTAGAAAGGCACACTTCACATCCATTTGATGAACCTTGAATCTCATGTGCACTGCATAGGCTAGGAATAACTAGACTGCTTCAAGTCTTGCAACTGGAGCAAAGGTCTCATCATAATCAATTCCTTCTTCTTGACTGTATCCTTTAGCAACAAGTCTGGCTTTGTTTCTGATGACTATCCCCTTGTCGTCCTTCTTGTTCTTGAAAACCCACTTTAGACCAATGACTTTCTGACGATCTGGTCTATCGACTAGTTCCCAAACTGAATTCCTGGTGAATTCATTCAGCTCCTCTTGCATGGCGTTTGTCCAATGAGAATAACTGAGTGCCTCCTGCACTTCCTTAGGTTCAGTCTGAGAGAGAAAACAACTGAACTGTTCTGACTCATCAATGGACAACTGATCCATCGAGCTGACTAGGTTGCATACTGATCTTCTGGTTTTGACTTGATCAGATGGCTCGCCAATTATGTTCTCTAGAGGATGACTGTCGTACCATCTTCTGTATCTTCTGATTTCTTCTGGTGAGGGTGGACCATCTTCAGGAGGGGGGTCTTGATGAGACTAAAATCGAGGCTGAATCTGATCAGCTTCAGTGTTGATTCCCCCTACACTGATGCTTCCTGGAGAATTTCTAGGATTGACTCCGCTTGGAATATGCTCAGTTTGAGGAGGGGCTACAGATAAACACTTCATTCTTCTCAGTTATCACTGCTCCAGTGCTCCTTGAGGGTCGTCCTAAGTCCTGTTTCCTGAAGTTGACACCAGATTCATCAAATACAACATGAGGTGTTACTTCCACAATTAAATATTGCAAGTTAAAAACTCGATAGGCTTTGCTAGACTCTTCAGTTCCTGAGTAACCAAAAACATGAAAATAATGGATAGAATGCTTCCTGTTATTCCATATCTCATATGGAGTCTTTCCATGTCTTTAAGTGAGAAACGAGTTATTCTGAGTGTAGCATGATGTGTTGATTGCAAGCATTGTACGAGCAGCCTTCTTCAGCGTTCTGTTTCTCCTTTTAGCAACTCCATTTTGTTGAGGAGTCCTGACTGTAGAGGTTTGATGACTGATTCCTTTATCTTCATAGTATCCACGAACGGCAGCATTTAGGAACTCAGTCCCTATGTTTGATCTTATTCTGATGACGTCAGTCTGCTTTTCAGTACTGAGTCTCTTCAGCAACTTTGGCAGCTTCTCCAGCGTTTCACTTTTCTTATATATGAAAACAACCCAAGTATAACGTGAGAAATCATCTGCTACTACAAGAGTGTATTTTCTACCAATGTAGCTCCTAGGTGAGACTGGACCAAAGAGGTCCATGTGAAGAAGCTGGAGTATCTTTTCTGAGGAGTAGGCCGTCTTTACCTTGAATGACGCTCTGGTTTGTTTTCCTCGTTGACAAGCTTCGCACACCTACTGCTTCTGAAAGGTAATCTGAGGAAGTCCTTCCACAAGCTGGTGCTTAGCGAGCTTGTTGATGGTTTTGAAGTTCAGGTGGTTTAGCTTCTTGTGCCACAGCCAGTTGACATCAGTGCTGGCCTTTGAGACTAGGCACGTTTCTTGGGGACATTCTTCCCAGGAAACCACATAAAGATTTCCTTGTCTGACGCCTTTCAGTACCACCTTCTTCAGTGAGTTCTTTACTGTGAATTCATGCTTTTTGATCTTTACGGCGAACCCGCTATCATAAAATTGACTTACAGACAAAAAGTTATGTTTAAGACCAGAAACATAGCTAACGTTAGAGATACATGCGTTACCCATGTTCAGTACACCGTATCCTTTTGTCTTTCGTAGTGAGTTATCTCCAAAGCTACTTTCGATCCAGCTTTCTCTGCATACTGAGTTAGATACTCCTTGACTCCAGTCATGTGTTTGGAGCAACCACTGTCCAGGTACCAGGTTATCATGGGGGCTTGTGCATCTTCTTTCTTCTTGCTCTTCCTCCTGGTTTTACCCTGCAAGAAAAAAGATCTTTAGATCCCCATTCAATGTTTGGGTCCTTGCACGTTAGTTGTTCCTTTCGGAACCCAGATTTGTCTGATAATGCGAGGTTGAGAGATGACTGAGGTATGACCTTTCTGCTTTGATGAAGTTCATTTGTTCTTCTGCAGCTTCGGCTTGACTGTCATCTCAGTATTCTTCTCCTTCAGTCTTTCATCTCTCCACTGTGAATATCTCTGAGGTATGAGAGGTTGTGTGTGCCTCCAATGATCAGTCAGCTTCCTTTGCTGGTACGTCGATGTTCTCCTTGGCCAATACTGAGGCTGAGGTTGTCTGGACTGATACTGATGAGTCCAGAACTGATGATACTGTTCAGCACGACTGTTGACTGATCTTTTCCATTGTTTCCTCTTATGATTCTTCAGCTTTTGAAAGTTGTCCTTCCTTGCAAACTGATGTCCATCAGTCTTCACCTTTTGTTGCCTTTTCTGTTGCATATTCCTCTGAGACTGATGTCTTCTGAACTGAGCTGCTTCAGTCTTGTGCAACAGTTTCTTCTCAGCATTCTCTTTTCTTTCAGCTCGTTTGATAATTCTTTGTTTCTTATCAAACTTTCTTCTATTCTCCACACGTTGAGCCTGGATCTTCTTTTTCCATGCTGAAACTGGTACTGGTCTGTAATCTTTGGGATGAGGAACGTTGTTGAGAGCTCCTCTTT
>JAYJMF010000017.1:2630793-2646446 GCA_036873715.1 Salvia sclarea
TTATAAATAAAAAATAATAGTAAAGATATTTTTGGTACAATATTAATAGTTTAGGTCTTTTATTGATATTATTGAAAATCCAGAATTTTTTTGGTACACTATAGAGTTTAGGATTTAATATGAAATTTACCCCCAAAAAAAAATATCTGTCTATATATACACCCGATTTTAAAATATAGTAGTATTAAATTATTGAGAAATTGAGGTGCACGAATTCGCAAAATGAAATTTGGGGTGTATTTGGAAATTCCCCAATAGCAATACTGACAATTGTTTTCCGGTTTCCGCGATTGGAGCTTCCGGCAAGGCTGAAGTCGTGATTTCTAAACCTCCTCCTCTCTCTCGCCATCGCCTCCCGCTTTACTTTGCTCAATAATAAAATTTGGGTGATATCGGAGTTAACCAAAATTGAAGTTGCGGTTGAGAGATCCCAGTGGTAGAGAAGAAGCAGAAAGCAGTGATGAAGAGCACTTCCTGGAAGCAGAAAGAGCTCCCTGTTCTCATCATATACGCCGTTTTTTTCTACGCCCTCGTCATTCGTCGTTCTCTTCAGCTCTCACATGGTAAGCCTACGCCGCTCGCTCTTCTGTTTATGTTTATGTATTTCTCTAGTTTTTCTTTCCTCCTTCAGCTGATGTTATATATTTCTGCCTATTCTAACCTCAGATCACCACGCTAAGCTATATGGTTTGCGTCCTGGTTGGATCTTCGGTCGCCGTATTGTACGTCCCCTTTGTTTATGGTTTTTTCTTCTAATATTAATTGTTCCTGGTTGCTACATGGTCCTAATAATATTGCGTTATAGTGCTTTTAATTTACTGGAAATGCATTTTTTGGAGCATAATTTATACAAGCTTGCGCTATTCAAACTGACACATAATAGGCAGTTCCGATTAACTTCCTTTTTGAGTCTTTCTACTTTGATGGCATTAAAAAGAATATAAAAAATGAAAAATGAAAATAAAAGAAATTCTTGCAATTATTTGAACTTTGATTTATACTGATATATTGAAGTTGCTGGCAATCACCATAGGGACTGAATTTGTACTGAATTGACGTTCACTTGCTGCTTGTTGATTGACTAAAACATTTTTTTTTAACTTAGTAAAGATTATATTCATCTTATTGTGCAGGATGCTTCTGACGCACAATGGAGAAACTTTAGGCAGAACTTACCAATTCTCACAGGTGTTTTCGGGTTTTTTACATTGGTTGCCAATCTCCTTAAAAGATCATTTTCTTTGAGGGCAAAGGGAATGTCTGTCTATTGGATTGTGGTTTCTGTGGCTTATTTATATTACCTACACGAAGCATGGTAATAACTGGATTTATTAGAACGATAGACATGTTTAATGCTTTGAGCTGCTGTAGTTGTTCTAGTAACAATTTTCTATTTCTTTCCCATACTGCAGCATCTTATTCATCTTCGGTATTGCTTCAGCTAACTTTTTCCTTGTAAAGGTCTGTTTCCTTCTCCTTGTTAATTGCAGCTACATTTTTACAATGTGTGTTGTTTTCCTTCTTCTTTTCTACTTCAATGATTGTCTTCTGCTCAATTTTCCCATTCTCATCACTTTGTGTCCTTCAAGTTGACGTTTGTAGAATCCATCACTCTATCATAATAAGCTTCTAATACTCTCATGTTCACCAGATATTTGCTTATGCAGATATTTGGAAGGACAAAATACTTCTTATATGTGCTCTGGATCTTTAACCTATCATTTCTTGTATGTAATCGCGTTTATGAGGGATATCAGTTCTCTAGTTTGGGGTAATATTTCTCTTGGCTTAGCTGTCTCTGATCTTACCATATCTATTGATTCAACCCTAAGTGCTTGTACTCGTACTTACATTCTGTTTGTATTGGTGCAGAGAGCGCTGGGCTTATTTGGATGACTTACGCGGCACCTTCAGATGGCATATCTGCTTTAATTTTGGTAACTTGCTCTTGTATGGCATGTTATTGTTTTGAATGTGAAACAATGAGTTCCTTTTCAGACTTTACTCCTCTTCTATGAGAGCAGAAAATAGTTCCATCTTGATGCATCTCTGGGAAAAAGGGATATAGACTTTAGTCCTTTTATGTGTTCATCATGTGGGCCTTATATTGGCCTTTACTTTTGCTGTGTTTCACTGACGATGAGGCTCGCTATATTTCTCCATTTTCTTATAATAATTTTGCAGTTGTTTTGCGTATGATAAGCTTTGGTTATGATTACCATTGGACCGATCAACACACTGGCTTTGATCACAAGGTATTGTTATAGTATAATTTTCTGGAAACATATCAACTTGAAAGTCCATGAACTACTGCTGTGAATCATGATATAATGTGTCTTGATGTGAAGCCACATGCAGTATTTTTGATATGTATGATATGTGCTGAAGATTTGTCATATCGATACTTACAGCAAAGTTTAAATCTTTGGCTGTCTACTCAGTAATTTACTAGTACTATCAGCAAACAGTTATTAATATTAGTACTGAAGTGATATTATTGTTAGTTGAAAATAGCTAGTTGATATGTGCAACTGCTAGTTTCTTGTTTGTTTAGTTTCTTATTAAAAGAAAATTGGTGGTATGTTGCATTTGTTTTGTTGGCAGCTGAGGGTGATTACCTTTTGTTCTAGCTCTGTTGAGAAAGGTCGAAATTTATTTTTAATAGATACCTTTTTGGTCTTTGTGTCCTTTAAGTTTTCTTTTGTTTATTGTAGAAGCATATTCAGCGCTGTGACCATTGTTCAACTGGCAAGACATGCTACCTGGTCTTACAGGTTAGCCCTCGATCTGAACTACCAAGTTTTAAATGTTTTGCAATATCAGTTGAATTAACTATCTTCATAAGAATCCTCTCCCACGGTCCCACCCCACCCTCCTTCTGATCGTTGTATTTGATATTCTTTCCAGGAAACAAGAGTAACAAATGACAAGTTCTCATTTCCAATATACTTGTGCTATTTGGTTTATGCTCCTCTTTACATTGCTGGACCAATTATCAGCTTCAATGCATTTGCTTCACAGGTTTGTTGTCATTCACCGTAGCTTAGAGAGTTTTTATTTTGGTAGAAAATAGCACTAAATTCAATCCTGTATTCTGTTATACTTGTAAACATTATGTTCTTGTATTATATTTTTATTGCTATTTTGTTTTTTTAACTTGTCTTCATTGGGATCCATGTATTGTATTTTATATTGTTTTGTCATTAAAAGTCTCCCCTCCATACACTTTTCCCCCTTGTTAATAAGAGAAGAGAGGGTGTGATACTTACTAAAAGATTAATGTCATTCAATATGTAATTACCCCTTCTCTTTAACACGTGAATTATTGAATTTACATATGTAATTGCACCTTTTGTTCTCTCCTTTATTGCCTATGCTTATACTAATATTCCATATTAACAATAGATGACTTTCTGCACAAACCATATCCTACTTTTATGAATGTTTCTTTAAAAGGAATTAGTGAATATCCTTTTCACATTTATGGCAGTTGGATTCTCCCCAGAACATATACTCTTCTCAAGAAGTTGCTTGGTATGGATTCCGTTGGGTTTTCTGTCTTTCCCTAATGGAATTCATGACGCAGTTCTTTTACTACAATGCCTTTGCTATTAGGTAAGTATTTTAAATTTATAGCTATTTATAACATTTAGGTATAAAACTTCATACACTGAGATTTGAAATATTGCCTGCAGTGGTTTGTGGAAACAGTTGTCTGCAATGGACATCTTTATCATTGGATATGGTGTAAGTTTTGTCTTAATATACTTTGATTCTCCTATAACTGAAAGCAGCAGTTCCACTGTTGTGAATACCTCTTTCTATATCCTAGCTGTTGAAATCAGTCTTTGTAACTGTGAAACATGGAAAAGATGTATTTTCTTATGAGATGTTCCTAGGTGCTTATCACTTAATGTGATTTGAATAAGTATCCCATCATGAGTGTCTCTTTTTGGAAAGTTGAGTAGCATCCAACTTAGAAGTGGGCTTCATTGGATCAAAGGATAATATCAAAAACATATTTTTACCTTTCTTTTGGTAAAAATCATGGTTTTCTTAGCACACACATACATAACCAAATGAACTCCACATGGAATGAGTAGACAGTTGGTATATTAGTCTTTAGTATATGAGCTAGAAGTGCCAATCACGATTGTAGTAGGAACTCTGGTTTCCTCTATGTGGACTTAATAGTTAATACATGTGATGTGATATGATAACCCTTTCAAAGAAAGCTTAAAGTATTAGCATTTCCTTCTAAATCAGGGCATAATATCAGATAATACTTCTTGTATGTCAGAGCATAATGTCGTATCTGGCTGCACATTGATACAAACAGGTCCTGAACTTCATGTGGCTAAAGTTTTTCCTGATTTGGCGCTACTTCCGGTTCTGGTCACTGGTAGGCTTTCTCCAAACCAAAACATGTCCAGTTCTTATTAATGCCGATTCCTATGTCTCGACACATTTGGTGTAGAGAAAGTTAACAACCAATGATCCAATATAGATCAATGGCATTGTGCCTCCTGAGAATATGCCAAGGTGCATTAACAATTGCCACAACTTGGAAAGTTTTTGGAAAAACTGGCATGCTTCATTCAACAAGTGGCTTGTCAGGTACATTTTTTCTTGACGTCTTATATGACTGTTTTTGCAATTTATTATTGTGCCACATGACAATGTCTACCTCATATTTTGATTAGGTATGTTTATATACCTCTTGGGGGTTCCCGAAAGAAGCTGCTGAATGTGTGGGTTGTCTTCACCTTTGTCGCTGTGTGGCATGATTTAGAGTGGTAAATTAGCCTCTCAGAAGTTTTTCACAAAAGCACAAGAAATTCTGCTTCACTGTCATATAGCCCAGTTGTTATCAACTTATCACAACTTTGTTCCCTTGAAATCAGGAAGCTTCTTTCTTGGGCGTGGTTGACATGCATATTTTTTATACCAGAAATGCTGATAAAATCAGCAGCTAATGCCTTTCAGGTATCTATGTATTTGTCACCTCCTTTTTCTATTGTCAGTCTTATAGAAACAAGATGTACTAATTGCACGAGCATAGAGAAAAAACTGAAACAATAAATAACAAATTTCCATCAAAAACTTTGACCAGTAAATTGTTGGAGTCTCAGTAACCGCCTGATATGATGCACTACGGACAGGATGACCTTATTTATGCCCCTACTCCTTGTTGGAATAACGGCCCATTATGCTTTAAATCAAGAAAAGGTAAATTAACTGAAACAACTGAATATAAGACTCAAGGACTAATGAAATAGAAAGATTCCTGCAGAAATAGGCGTCAGGATTCTTCTGTGCTTGTTTCCTTCTGTGATGATGATATACAAGTGTCTTACCATATTGACTTTTAATTGACGATTAGGCATCAAGTAACTGAAATTTCTACATAATGCCCTTTAGAAACTCCTCAAGAGGAGCTCCTTTTTCCATTTAAGAGAGGCAAATCAGGGAAAGAATTGTCTGAAGGAATTGGTAAAACGTTCAAATAAAGCACCCTCTGGATCTGTTTTCAGCAATTGCATCTGAAGCCAGTTTATTCAGATTCTTACATATTATGAAGGCCTGAAAAACTATCATGATATAGTAACCCATCATTGGCAACACCACCAAGCTGGATCGCTCCACTCTGTTATTTCTGATTAGCCTAGTAATTTTCAGAGAAATTGTTCTAGAAGATGTTGGCATATTGGACTTCCCCTTCCTCCTTAGGAATTCTTATTTCTTAAAAGAAGAAAAATTGACTTATTGAATAAGGTATCTGTGTACACCCAATATAATATGTGAACCGACCATCTGTTCTTCTAACTCCCCCTGATTCTCAGTATCTATTTCTATCAAATTTGTTCCAGGTTGAGGGTGCTTTCGGGGAATTTGTGTTTCGTGAACTCAGTGCTGTTGCTGGGCAGTAACAATTACTTGCCTCATGGTTTGTCTTTTGCTAACTCATTCCAAAAATTATCATGCTAATTGCTGTAAAATCAGAGGTGTTAGTATTTTCTATATAGCAGCTTGTTTGGCATAGATTAAGGTTGGGGAGTCTAGATGAGAAGTAAAAGCAGAACTAGTTCATTGGTATTTAAATATTGTTTCTGTACAAGAGCATTTTCATATGAACATTATTTTCCTTTGCACTAGTTGCCAGGTTCTATACTTAATAGTAGATATGGATGTTTAGCATAGGCATGTTCATAGAGCGGCATGTTCATAGAGCATAAACCTGTACACCATAAAAACAACTCCCAACTTAATTGCACAGATCAGTCGGAGCTTTTCATATGGGCATTGAAAGATTATTATGTTACGAATCTGAAGAGAGTAATGTGAATCTATGCTACTGCAGGTGGCTAACCTTGTTGGGTTTGTGATTGGCCCATCAGGCATTAATTGGTTGGTTTCCGGGTTCCTTCAGGAAGGAGGTTTGTCTCTTTGCTTTCATCTTATGGCTTATATGTTCTGGAGCTTGATACATTTTATCCATTTCAGGTCTACTCACACTCGGTGGCTTGTTTATATCATTTTATGTTGGAACTAAGGTATCTTTTATTTCAGATACTTGTGAAATTCCTCAGTTTCTTGGTGCAAGTTGTTAATTCCAAATCAAATGCATAATATGCAGCTTATGTTTCACATCGCGGACGCGAAGCACAGGAAGGACAAAACTAGATGATATGAAGGACTGTTCTTGTACCTGTTTATTGGGTCCAAATCTTGCAAATTGGGACCCTCACATGTTAAGAGTAACATCATTTTTCTTGAATATTGGAGCAATTTCTTGAGCTAGTAGAGAACGATCAAATTTCCTTGTGGAAATTCTCTTTTTTTTAAAGAGGTTGTGGAACTGCTCTTTAAAGCTGCAAACACACAATGTATTAACTTTTCTTTCTTGACCGACCTTACAGTTATTTTTTATACGATCAATATGTTTGCCTCCAAAAATTCACACTAAATCGGATTGCTGAAAGTCCTAGGCTTGTTCCTCAAAACAAGAAGGAAAAAGTGTGATAGTTTTGTTTGAGTAGGTGTAGTTAGAGTGCTTTTACACATTTTTAAGGTTGGCGTATCGTTATAAAGCTTGCTAAAGTTTAGGCTATAAGTTGATGATACAAGGAGCGAGGATTGGACAATTTACAGGATAAATCTCACTTTGGTACAAGGACTTAAAAAAGCTAGTAATAACAACATTAATAGGGAGTTATTTCAGTAAAAAAAATCCCCGTAAATCTATGATTTTATGAACTACACTTTTTTACCCAATAGCGAAGAAGCAACAATTGCATGACATGTGACCCGTCGTGTACCGTCACCACCGTGCACTGCCGTCGGAGTTGACCATTACCGGCGTACTTATTTGCAGAAGAAAACGGCTAAAATTGAGGGATGAGTACTAAGGGTATATGTGTCTATTTGGATAACTTTGATATGTTTTGAATAAAGTGGGTATAAATTTGTCCCCGTACGATGCAGGATTTTATATTTTTCTTTTTAAAAAAAAAAATTGATATATAAAAACTTAAAAAAAAAGTTTTAATTATAAAATTACCATTACAATTATCGACTATTAATTTGTTAATAAATTGCAAAATTGATTTTACAGAGTATTTAATTTGAATGACAAAAATAATAATACAACTTAATATGAATATTAAGTTGTACTCCCTCCGGTCTTTTTAATATGACACCCTTTTCTAATTGGGTTGGTCTTTTTTGAATAGCACATACCCAATAAGGAAAGTATTAAGCCTACTAATTGAGCTCTTATTACACTTAGTTGTGAGTGAAATGATATAAAGTGATAAAGTATCATTTAATATACTAAATATAGTGGGAGCCATTAACACTTTAGCATTTAATCTATAATTCCTTATTTTTTGTGCCCAAAAGGTAGGTGTCATTCTAAAAAGACCGGAGAGAGTATATTTTTATGAATATACTATGATATACCTTCCAGTTGAGATAGACTCATAAACCTATATAGACAAATCTAAGTAACCGTCAAGTAAAGAAAAAAAGCTACGCAACACGCTAAGCCACAGCTTAGTTTATAAGCAACTCTAGGCTCTCCCGCGGCAGCAATCACTATTCCTAATAGAGTATATATACATGCAGATGCAGAGCTTTCTCAATTCTCAATTCTCTCTCTCTCTCTCTAAACAAGCCTCTCCTAAAAAATCTCCCTCCTCAAAACCTCACTTTCGCCACAATGCTTTCGCAACATCCTTTCGGTAAGTTCTCTTTTTTTTTTACGTAAAACTTTAACTAGAATGACAGATTTCACTCTGCGTCTTGTTCTCTGTCAATTATGTTTCTAAACAAATTGGATGTTTTCGGGTTCTTTTAGTTTGTCTACCTGTTTTCTTGCTGAGAGAAATATCTGTTGTACGATTAACGTGAATGTTGAAATCATAAAGTTTCATATAGTTGTATGTGATCTGTCGATTGTGCATGGTTATTATAGTTGATCTATGCGAGATTTCTGATGAAGTTTTTGGGATCTAACGTAAGAAACATGTGTTTTCAAGCCTTTTTCATCATGCACTTCATTTTCCCAGAGAAAATAAGTCATGGATTATGGTTTTTTAGCACATTCAAGCAATGTAATGCATTTAATCAACATTCCTCCACCGCATACTATTATAATTTTTTGTAATAATTATATGTCTGGAGATGAAAATCCTTTGTTGTATTACTAATTTAAGCGCTTGCGACCTTATGGGCGAAACATCTGAATTAGTAGTTCTTAACCATTCTTTAAATCGAACTTCAACTCCTTCTGGTTTCTCCTACTGGTGGATCAGCGTTTCCTGAAAAAGAAAGCTCCGACTAAGGAATATTTCTCTCTTAGGAAAAATAAAATTAAATAATGAAACCTCTTGCATTCTGGTGGAGCATAGCTATCTAGAAGTAAATATCACATATTGATGAAATATTTCTCTCGGTGTACAAGTAATGATTTTCAATCTGCCCTTTTCTGGAATGCAGGTTTCTCTGTCTCAACAAATCCTCAGGGCATTACTGGAACAAAATGTCGAGGAAGTAGAGGAGCACGCTATCATGAGACACCAGAAGTCAATACTCAAAATAATATTTGGTCTGGAAACATCAAATCGATATCCGCAATGCAATATTACAAAGATAAAAGTCATGAAGAGCTGAGACTAGAGGACTGTGAGCTACTCAAGGCCATAGGTAAGATGTTCTTTCTATACTCATTCATTTACGTGCATATTTATTTGGAAAATCCTTGTTGACTTAAATACTCATTTATCTTGCAGAATTTAGTTTTCCTAGCCAGAGTGCATTTCGACAATCCAGCCCTCTTTTTGACCCTCTTACTTCTCATGTGCCATCAAGTGTTTCTGCTCTTGAAGTCTCAAAAGCACCTAGTTTTGGCATTACATCAACACCTTTACCTTGGTCAAGTTTGTCAAATGCTGGCAGATCAAACAATCCTGTGTCAACCACTTTCAGGTTTAGCTCTCGTACAACTTCTGCTCCTGGAAGCAGTAGCATATTTGGAATCCAGAATTCTTCTGGTGAGCATATCAAACATGTCTTTTATCCAAACGATGTCATACCTATTCAATTCTATTTTATGTAGCAGTTTTTTCTCAGTGTTCCTATTAACAGAACATGCATTTTACATGATTTATTTCCTGCTTCAGGATTCGAGGGCACAACTTCAACTAAATATCAGAAAAGTAGACCAGGCTTTTCTGCAACGGCTGAAACATCAGATACTCAGTTACATGTTTTTGGGAAACTTCAGTCCATATCTGCAATGCCATTTTATAAAGATAAAAGTCACGAGGAGTTGAGGTTGGAGGACTATGCAGCATATGTTCAACCACCATTTGGCCGTACAAGCACAGGTGTCGGTCCTTTTCCATTAGGTGGTTCAACTGGTGATGGATTTGTTGATCGAGGTCCAAAAACTTGTGCTTTTGGTACATCTAGCACAAACATATTCAGTGCCTCAAACAACACGACACCTCTACCTTGGTCAAGTTTATCAAATACTGGCAGTTCAAACAATCCTGTGTCAACCACTTCCGGGTTTAGCTTTGTTACCACTTCTGCTTCTGGAAGCAGTAGCATATTTGGAATTCAGAATTCTTCCGGTGAGAAAATCATACCTATTCAAATTTTATCTTTTGAAGCAGTTATTTCTCAGTGTTCCAATTAGACAAAACATGCATTATACATGATTTATTTCATGCTGCAGGGTTCCACGGCACAACTTCCACTAAGTACCAGAGAAGTAGACCAGGATTTTCCCCAACAGCTGAAATAGCAAGTAATAAATGTTCTGCTGGGAATATTCAGTCCATATCTGCAATGCCATTTTATGAAGGCAAAAGTCATGAAGAGTTGAGGTCCGAGGATTATGGACTATGTAATACATGTTATAAAGGTAACCATTTAAGCTTGACTTCTGCTGCATAAGTATTCTCTTCTTTATAGTATTTCGTAAGAGATACTTTAGCTCTTGGTTTTCCCTCACTTTTTGACTAGGAGGACAAATGCATCGGAATGCTCCATTTTCCAGATCATCTTGTTTAAAGACATCTGATACTCCATCAAATATCTTCAGTTTTGCACCATTTTCCAACCCGTTTTCTGTCCCTTCTCCCTTTCAACTGTCCAAATCCACTTTATCCGAACTTGAGAGAGATAACAGTATAACTCCAAGCAACACAATCTCCACAGCTCCAACACTTTCTCCACCTTTGGATCCCTTACGTTCCACCAATATGTTTCGCTCTCAACCACAAGCCTTTACCCCTGCTACAGCTCCTTTAATGTCTTCATACACTGCAAATCTGTTTAAAGAGCCAATCGTTAAAGGTAGTTGCCAATGCCCCAATATATCAACAAAAGTCACTACTGTATCTGCACCATTTTCCGAACCGTTCACTGTCCATTCTCCTTTTAAACCGTCAAAATCCTATTTCTCTGAACTTGAGACAGAAAACCTTATGACTCGTTGCTGTTGCAACAAAATCTCCACAGCTCCACCACTTTCTCCATTTGTGAGTCCCTTCAGCAGCACCAGTGTGTATCACTCTCCTCAAGAACAAGCCTTTACCCTTCAACCTGCTACAGCTTCTTCTGGGCCAACATTTGCCTCAAATCTGAATCAGCCTTCCTTAATCCCTTTCACTGATCCAATGCTTAAGAATAGTAGTGGATGCCCCAAAGCATCAACGACATTCACAAATTCATCTGTTGCAACATTTTCCTTCACAGAACCTTCTGCCATTGCCTCATCATCCATCAAGTTTACCCCAGTAATATCATCAGATATTTGGTCTTCTCTCGTGAGTGAATCACAGCCTCAACAAACTTCTGAAAAAGTGGGACCGCTTTCAACTAGTGACCTGAATACACCATCTCAATGTAAGTGAACTTTATCGTTTTCTTTATCTGCGTAATGACATGAACTTCATCCATTCTATAGATTTATTCTTTTCTTTCCATTTCAAAGCTCCAAGTGGCCTGACAGCAGTGACACAGTTGACCAGTCAAAACATCAATGGACTACAGTAAGTTCGATTCTTTAGTCTACTCCTGCTTTCAGTTTTCTATTTATTTATATAATATAGTAAAGAGTGAGGCATGATCGCATGAAACAGGGAAGAAAAGTAGTAGCAGAGAAGAAAATTATATGTTAGGGATCGATATTAATCAGATAATACACCAGCAGTGTAAACTAATGCTGATATATCCTTTATGGTTATAGCATTTCATTGTCATAGTCTGCAAAAAACACCAAAAATATGTTACTGGATCCAAATATATTTGATTTAGTCCCTACCCATCTCTTAAGAAAGAAAAGAGATGGTCAAACTTAACTCAGTCTAGCTCTTCTAACTAGAAAATGAAACATTACCATATCTAGCATGAAAGCATGTCAATTTTTAAAGAAAATCTAGTTTTAATCTGAAGATAATATGAGAATACATGGCTTCGGGGATCTCCTAACTTTTAAGTAGTAAAGTTTGCAGTAACTAAAGAATCTATACATGATAAATAATTATTCTTCCCTGTAGCATGGAAGCAATATGTTGATGCTCTTTGTTTGTTAATTAAAAGTAGAAAATGAAAATAAAAATAAAGATGATGCATATTCCATCTGAATGGTGAGAAGATAGCAAATAATGTATCAGTGCCTATGCAAACAACGAAAACTTCGGTCAAAACTCGTCATGTTACCTTTCACTTGATGTTCCTGCTTGGTTTTACCTTTTTATATCACTATTTTATTCATTGATATTGATCGGTACATTGCTTCAAGCAATTCAAGCAGGCAGTCATCACTTGTGGTGAATCCTTTTGTCACAAGATTTCCAACTAATCAACCCAACGTGGAGACATCAAGACTTCATGGAATATCTAGCTTACCAGTAAGTATCTTTTCTTTGTCACATCCCCCCCTCCCCTCCAAACTCAAAAACAGAAAGAACAAAGAAAGCATAGTTGAGCATGAATTCAGCAACAGGGAATGGACTATATATTTCATACCAAGCTTAGTTGTTACTCTAGGAGGTACTGATGGAAGTGAAGAATCTGTTGAGCACATGCAATTTGAATCTCTTAAACAGGTCTTGTATGCATCACATCACATGCATGAGACACACATTCTATTTTGGGGAACACTTTGTCCTGTCAGTTATATTTGTGTAGGTTCAGTAGTTTAACCAATGGTTATTATCGAGTTAATATATATTTGCATTTCAATAACTTCAAGTGTGGAACAGAAACTAGAACACTTATTCACCATATGAAACCTGATATTGCTTTAAAATAACAATGCTGTCACACTCAGCACCGAAATGATTCTTCAGCCATTAAGATCTGGATTGGAGTGTTTAAATACTTTTAACAGTCACTTAATTGGATAACATTATAGGGTTTTCTTTAACTTTTTAGTCATGTGTTTCTTATTTCAAATTCAGAATGTCACCAATTTTCACCATTTCAATTCATGAATGCAGGTCTCAAACACTCCTTCACCAAACAGAAGAGCGTCCTTATTGAGACTGCGGCATGTGTCCTCCAGATACCCTGGTTTGCCTACTCAGAAGCCTAATGGTAGAAACAGTGGGACTAAGGTAAGTCCCCAATATCTCATCTTTATGCATCAAGATGCTCAAACTATTGCACTCTCTCAAGAACAAAAGGAATGGATTATATACATGATTCTTGACAATTGCAGGTTCCATTTTTCATTGATAAAGAAGATAAAGTTGGTTCAGTAGCTCCTTTCCTGGCACGAGAGAACTCTATGGATTTGGTCAATATCTCCTCGTTGACTCTTCATTCTCCTCGAGACAGTAGTAAGCCTTCAATCTGACTATCTTATTTCATGATGTTGAATCTGCTAGCTAGAAAGTAGTATCTTATTTGTGCAGGGAATCAGAACGCACCCCTTTAGACTTCCTGACGTAGTGATTCTCTTAGAAAAAATTATCTGTAAAGGATCTTGTTCTCTTCCAAGAATATCGTATCTAAAACATTAAAAATGCATAAATAACTGATCAACTGGAAAGGGGATAGAATAGGTTTCCATCAGCATTTATAACTTAAAATCTCAAAATGTGTTGTTTACGATATATGGACATCATTGCATGCAGATTATATGTTTTGGGGAGTCCTGTTGAAATTTGTTGGAAACTATCCATCGGGTTCCTAATGAATTTTCTGTCCTGTTTCTTTTTTTAATAAAAATAATAATATGGATAAAAGATGTTTCAATTAAGGTTTTTTTTTTTTATCAGAAAAGATGTTTCAATTAAGTTTATATGTTAGTAACAAAGAAATGCATTTCCCACTATGTGTAGTGGTAGAGTGATTATCATTGCCAATGCCTATGCCTATGATTATATCTTGTAATCTTCTACTCCTAAATATCACAAATCCCAAAAATTCCTTCACTCTCAGGCAAAGGTGATGAGGTCAAAGAGAGTTCTAGCTCTTCCCAAGGTATTGAAAGGTTAAGTGAAGACATATCCCCCCTATTGAATCAGCACGAAGATAAAGTCGATGCAACGGCTGACGTTGTAGCACTCCTGCCAAAGCTTCCTGATGGGGAAGAATATTACACGGAGCCTTCATTGGTGGAGCTGGCAGCAAAGGAAATGGCAGAAGCAGGATTCTGCAGGCATGTGGAGGACTTTGTTGTGGGAAGGCAGGGATATGGAAGCATCAAGTTTCTCGGGGGAACAGATATCCGGCATCTTGATATTGAATCCGTCATGCAGATGAAGAATCGGGAAGTGGTTGTTTATCCGGGCGGGAGAAAGAAGCCGGGAGTTGGGCAAGAGCTTAACAAGGCAGCTGAGGTCACTCTGCTCAATGTTAAGTGCATAAACAAAAAGACAGGGAAGCAGTACGTTGAAGGCCATCATGTTGAGGGTTACAAAGAGAGTTTGATAAGAAAGGCTCAAGAAGAAGGAGCAGAGTTTGTTTCGTATGATCCAGTTAAAGGGGAATGGAAATTTAGGGTTCAACACTTTTAGTTTTAGGTAGAATTAGAATTAGGATCAAGGGCTTTCCTTGCCCTTTTCTGCTAGTCTTTGAGGGTAGAATTACACGCTGCATGTATTCAATCAAACAGCATATGTCAAACAAACTTGCTTCATATCTGACTATACTTAACTTCATCGGTATTCTATTAGTATTGATGTTTATAGTTCGAGGTTTTATTTTAAATGTAAACGAAATTGAACCGGAAACCATAATATAATTAGAGTAATTATTAATTTTATTATTATTATTTAAATATCATATTACTATATTTTTGGGTATTTTAAGTAAATTCTAGAGTCAGAGAACACATCGACTTATATTTCATTCATGTCCTATAATTGTTCTTTAATTACGTGTTCCGACTTTTTTAGTATTACTTTTTGTTGACAATCTGTTAATTTTTTTTTTTCTCTCTTCTGGAGGCCTTAATGTTTGAATTTTCATTACTATTAAGTTGAAAAATAAAAAATATTTATAAAACGCAAATCAAACCAATAAATGTTAAAATTGCAATACACTGTATTTAATTTAAGCCTCAACAATCAATGGTTGACATAGACAATCGAGTATCGAGGATAAGGTGTTGGAAGAATTGGTAGTCATGAGTTATACTTTCGGAAGAATTATCACTTTTAATGTGGAGTTGACTTTATACATTATGAAATTGGAGAAGTAATTTTTTTCTTTTATTTGAATTGTCCTATTGGAAAACAGTGTAATACCTACTCTATCTTCTCTGTTAAAGCATTTGGAGTCAAGGCCTCCATCTAAGCTCTCAATTCACTCCACAAAAGCCACGTTAGTTTTTCTTATATAAAATTTTCTTTAATTTAATTTCTTTTATTGCATTATAAATTAATATTCACTTTTCCTTTTTTAGCTCCACCAAAACCCACACATAATTTCCCGTCCATCTTCTTAGCCCATCTTATTTAATCTCATATATCACCCTATTCTCGCAAATTACATAAACCAAGTAATAAAACCTACACAAATAATTATTTTAATCACTTTACAATCCATTAAAAAGTCATTTTATTTATCCAACCAGAATATTAATAAAGTGGTTGAAATTAATATTATTCAATCATAATAAATTATTT
>JAYJMF010000017.1:2646546-2656636 GCA_036873715.1 Salvia sclarea
TTATTGCTAACTTTATTTTCGAATATGCTTAGTCAATTAACTTACTGCGTTATTACATGAAATAACCGATTAAACGTTATTATTTTATATAGAAAACAAACCTAGCTAAAAATTATCACATGTATCACATGAGTGCAAATACTTGATTTAAAATGAAGGGATTATATATATATATTTAATATATATGTATATATAATATAAACACATGCCTTTTCCTTTTAGTTATAGTTGTTAGAAATAATGTTAGTCTAATATCGAATTTTGATTTAAAAATATTTTATTATTTTGTTAAATTAATTTCTAATGTTATTAATTTAGATTTTAAATATATTTGCATTATTATAAAATCTCAAGTGTACATGTACAACAATGTATTATACAGTGGTTTGATACTTAAACAAAAAATATATATTTTACTATTTATAAAACATAAAAATTGTATTTATTAGTCGTAGTTATCATTAACGCTTAAGTTATTGAGTTTAAAATGTCTATCTTACATCGTATGATAATGTGTTCGGGAAAAACACGGATCACGATTTGTAATGCAAACCTGATAAATCACAAATAGAACTCATAAATACGATGTAAACCTAATGTTAGCAGTGATCACATTCTAGGATTTTTTTTGTTAAGATTTTCAATAGTTTATGATTTTAATCGATATAAATCATAATTTATATTTTGTGTTTCATATTCAAATATTTAGTTTTTTCATCTAATCTAATATAACTATAATTATAATTGTCTTTTATTTTATTTTATTATAATTATTGTCGTGCATTGCACAGAGGGCAAATTCTAGTATATATAATAAGGGAGTTGAAGATTTCAAATTGATTTGGAATAAATTGAAAATCATTTTGAGTGACAATTTTGTTATTTTTTCAAAAGTCAATGTTTTTTTTATAAATATTAGTATTTAATTGAATTGAATTAACCCCAACAATCCATGATGGCCGAATATTGTGGAAATAAACTGACCTTTTTTCTTTTTCTTATTTTCTCTTTCTCTATAATTTTTCTCTTTTAATCAAAATCGTCATATTACGTCCCATTAAACAATATGTATAATATGCATCTTGAATTAAAGATCTTGATACTTGCTTTAATTTGATATATATTACATAAATTTTGGATTTCAAATGAACAAATTATTGCAATTTAAAAGTACAAAATAAAATATTATTATAAAATATTAATAATTATATATACACATACGTATTTGCATTTAATCCTCTTTTTTCTTTATGATTATTAATAATGATAATAATTATGATTAAGATAGACATTAATTATTTTAAGTTAATTTTGAAATTAATTTAACTATAACAATTAACTGTAGTAACAATTTTGTTACTAACTAGCATCATGATTCATGACTAAAAATTAAAAGGTTTATTTGTATTGCAACGTTACAAAATTCTAAAATAATTAATGACATTATAAATCATTCAAAATAAATCCTAATAAATAGCATTCCAGAAAATATATAGAATTGATGGTAAATGATCGACCTCATAGTATGGTTAATAATGTTATTTATTTTTTATTTATAATCTATTTTCACCTTAAGTTTAAGGACTAACATTATAATACTCCAAAAAACGCCACTATCAGACTGTATAGTATCAAATTATTACTATAAGAGACAATATCTTTAGAATAAAATGGTATAATGATTTGCCATTTGCTCTTATGTTAGATTAAGAAATTATGAGATTTTTAATTACTTATTCATAAAAAATTTATACTTTTGTGTAATTTTAATTTTCTACATAATAATTTATATAATATTTATCTGTTATATGTAAAATAAGGGAGTTTGAAATTTACAATCAATTACAAGTTGATTGCAATTTTCAAATCAATTTGATGGCAAAATTGTACTTCTTCAAAAATCAATGACTTATTATATACCCCATAATTTTTAGCTTTTTCTTTATTATCACATATTTGTTCATTTTTTTTTTTTTTTTTTTTTCCTTTTGCTTAATTTGGTTACTTATGTTATTTCACTTTTACTATATTTAGTATCCATATATTGTGTGGATGATCAATTATGTAACTAGATAATAATTAAACTCAACTATAAGGGACTTACTAAAAGAGATACAATGGGAAAATATATAAGGGATGAAAATAGTATTTTTTGTGATTGAATTTTAACATTTAATTAAAGAATAATATTGTAATACTTTAAAATATCACTGTCAGACTATACAAATATTATCAAAATGGAATTGTAAAAAATCAATATATTAAGAATTAAAAAAGCATAATGAACTATAGTTGATTTTTCTTTATAATTAAGGAATTATGAGATGTTAATTAATTTTTATAAAAAAATCATTATAATTTTAATTATTTTGATATAATATATATTTCATGTTAATACTAAATCTACCAATACTTCCATGCATCGCACGGGTGCGAATTCTAGTTCAGATAAAATAGAAACTAGGAATCAATTTGAATCATTGGTGTTACAATTACTATAACGGAAAGAAGTAGTATATTGCAATAAAACATTACTAGCTATATGAAAATATTATTTTTATAGTATCTATGAAAAACATAGTTTCAGGTTTAAACGGAGCGAACAATTTCCAGCAGGATCAAGAGTTCTATGGAATACCTTGTGCTCTGCACTCCTCCCTCACTGTAGCACTAATTAATTAATTTAATAATGCTATAGTGAAGGGGGAGTGCAGAGCACCCTGTGCTCCAAAGCAAAACCCAGGATAGAAACAATAGTTGTATTATTAGTATTATTATATTGTGAAGAGTAGTGTGGAGTAAGGCATGCATGGCGCGCGATCTGATGTAGAACATGTGTCACTTGATCCATACGCCATCGCTAAATATAAACTAACCCTAATCACTTTGATTCAATATTTAATTATTTCTTTGAAGTCAATTCCAAGCCTCTACTCTTTTATTTCTTGCATCCCCACTCACGGCACTCACGCATACTCAACCCTTTTTTACACCTTATCTTCTAAAAGTCAATCTTATTATAAATTACTGCACTTGGATTCTTTGTCTTATTTTATTTGTTTTATATCATATTTTTATTGTACTAATTTTTATCTGGCCTGACATTTTGGAGGTTCTAAGGTGAATAGTAAGTAAAATCTATAATAATTTGTACCTTTTGCAGAAGCAAATTCATCAATGATAGTTCATAGTTGTTTTTAGAAATATACTGTAGTTTCCAGTAGATGATGAGGTTGGTCTGTTAAACCTTCACGGTTTTAATAAAAAAGAAAAAGAAGAAATGGTTAATTTGATTAATAATAATTTAAATGTTTCAACTTTCAAGTACAATAGAACAAACAATATATATAATCTGTTTGGAAGTTAAATAACGTCTGTATTAATTGGTAGAAGGTTTGAGTAGATCTCATAGCAATGCCAGAGAATAATAGTAGAATTATGATGAACACAATTTGCATCATAGTCTATACAAGATTGAAAATGACTATTGTTATTCTGTTAATTAAAAAATGAAATTGTAGGGCCTTTCTACTTCACTTCGCGCGTTTAAAGAAACAATATTAGCCGTAGAAACCGATATATAAGAAAGAAAAGAATTTTCACCATAGAATCAGACTTAAAATCTTCGGCATTTAAAATAAAGACTTTGGCAATGTAATTTTAGTTTGACTTTTAAAACATATCAAGTAAGTATCCAATATTTTAATTATTTTTTCGTCAAAATCTTCGAACTATCCAAACTTTTGAATTCTCATGTCCAATACTTGTCTATGACAACAATTTCTTCTATAGCAGCGTCTAGCCGCTACTGTTAGATTGAACGTCCAAATTTATCGTCATCTACAAATATTGAATATCGACCTATAAGCCAAAATATTATTCATCTTCTTGAGCTCATCCAAGTCCACTTTTTAATTTCTCAAATCAATTACTCGAACAATGCAAATATTCAAATTTGAATTGCCAAAAAAATGGACAAATTCTAATTGCGCAATAATTTAAAAGATTGGATATCTTTTTTTGTCAAATTAACATAGAAATTCAAATATCACATTACAATAAACTTGAACTTGAAATATTTGAGCTCAGGCATCTAGATCAACACACACATATTGGATATATAATTATTTGCTACGTTTTAAAGTCATATTAAAGTTATCAATAAAGTCAAATGTCATGGTCTAAATAGCATGCAATTGTTAGTGCCATTTCACTACACCTAGTATAAAAATGAAATACATGCTTTATCTTATATATGTTTGAGGAAAATATCATCATATGAGACAAAAAACTAAAAATACATGATGGCTTGCAGTTATTGACTGTTTTCCCATAAAACAATCTAGTAGAACTTTAGAAATGAAGGAAGAGGGCTTAATTTTTGGTATCGAGTCGCACCAAACAGTCAAACAATGGACAAATAATGGCCAAGATTTTTTAAATAAGCTTTAAATTATTATAAATAATATAATAAATAAAATAATACAATAATTTAGGTCACATAATGTGAATAGAAATAAGGTGCAAGTAATTTGCATACATATATAGAGTGGCGAGAAAAATTAATATATTAATTGAGATTGGTTTAGACGAAATATAAAGGAAGGATGAGCGTAGTTGCATACACAGAAACAGTGAATGTGGCCACCATTGTAATTAATTATTATATCAACGGCATGGTGTGAAATAACAATTAATTTGACTCACGATTCCTACGCCTTTACTGGATACAGAAGTCCTCCCTTTACTTGGATTTCACATTTTTTAGGTTGGACTTTATGCGAAATCCAATGCAAAGTTGAAATTAGGCATGATTCAGAATCCCCACTTTTCTTCTCTCCATAAACATAAAGCCTTACTTCCCCAACTTCTTATAATGTCTATCAACACTATTTAAATAATGGAGTACTACTATTTCAATTTTTTATTCATCTACTAGTAACTGAGATCTTGCGTAAAACGGAAGGATTGTCAGCGAATTCCTGGACTAAGAGATTAATTAAGTCGTATATAAAATACTTATTAATGGAACTTCATTTTACACTGAAATATCTTCTTCATCAACACCAACCAATTTCACATTATATATATAATTTCTCAACTTCGCCTGCACGGTTGCAATCTTGGAGTTAATTATTAGATGAAGAAAAATAAATTGTATCTTGTTGCATTTAGAACTGCACTTCATAATTGTCATTATTATTACACCCTTTTTGCTCTCCATCAATTAATTTCGTGGCAGCCATTGATATCTATCTATGATTAACAATACGAATTCAACCGTCTGCAATAATTACTTCAACTAATGCTTATCATGATGAAAATCATTACTCGAAACAGTGACGAGAGAAGTAAATAAAAACTTCTCCACTAATAACTAGTATAACAATAAACTAACATGTTACTACTATTTTTTTAAAAGAAAAAGAAACTAGTGTCAAATAGATGTAACACCTTAATTAAAGTTGGGTACAAACAAAACAAGTAAGAAATTAATGAAAGAAATATGAATAAAAGAAAAGCAGGTAGCATAAGATACATAATTTAAGAGTTGAATGATGAGATCAGAAACAATAAGATTGGCGGGAGTTGCAGTAGGTATAGTTATAGGTATGGAGGCGGAGGAAGAATCTCCTTCGCCTAGAGGTGAAGAAGAGACCATTTTTAATCTGAAACCAGAGCTTCTTCCTGAGTTTTCTGGCGGATTTGAAGCGGAGAGAAATGGCTTTTTTTACTTTGAAGAAAGATGTCTTGATTCTTTCAGCGACGCTCTTCTTCCTAGAAAACTGGTAGCTTCTCAAGAAGAGCCGTCTCTTCTCTAACTCTCTGTAACCCATCTCGCTCCGGAATATGTATGTCGACCCCATACTACTCAAAGCCATATAAATACCTAAACCATCATCATCTGCATAAGCTTATGCCTTTGCCTATGCCTATGCCTATGCCTATGCCTATGCCTATGTATGTATATATATTTAGAGAGAGAGAGAGAAAGAAAGAAAGAAAGAGAGGTGTATATGATGTTTGTGGAGAGGGGAAGATGATAGAAGAGAGATGGGGTATGAATGATGTATATATAAAAGGGAGAGGGTTTGTTGGCGGCTTTTATATTCAAGGGGGACACACACCTCACACCTCTATTTATTTTGCTTCAACTCCAATTTTGGGGGCTACTTTTTATATTAGGATTTAGGGGTAGGGGAAACTACAAAATAGGATTAGTTATATATCTCTTCTAGCAAATCTTTATCCATCTTATCTCATTATTTTAAACTTATCAAATCTTTTAACTCAAGAAAAACTTATCAAATCCTTTTAATGTATCAACAAAAGAAATTATCCCACGACTCAATCGTGACGTGGCAACTTGAATGCCACATTACATCTACATTTTTCTGAATTAATGTATCATTTTCGTGCAAAAGCCACACCACCTATGTTGAAAAAATTGGTACTCCGTATAAGTTAAAAGGATATGATGGATTTATAAACTTGGGACATAATTGATAAATATTAATGTGGGTAAAATGTGGAATAAATTTTTTTATTTATAATATAATATTTGTAATTTCTTAAGTATGTGATATTTGCATTCAACTAGTCGAAATATGATTTGAGGGGCATTTTCGTCCTTTACATGTGTACAGTACAGTGAATACCGACTCATATAGTTCGTGAAACAGGCAAGAAGAAATCGTGTAATTACTTTACTCTTGATATTAATCAGGATTGGACCACCATGGACATTTTCTATAGCTTTAATTTGCATTTAATGTCTTATTCTGTTTCTTTAAGAAGTTTGTAGGAGAAAGTATCTAAGGGGGAGGGAAGGGGAAGAAATAGCTATGCAAAAACATTTTGATTTTTATTCAGTTTACTATTCTTGTGAACACAAAATCGATCTTGAAGATAAAAAACATCCCCAAGAAATGATCCGTGGCGGATAGTGAAACTCTTGAAAAAACCGAGATCTGCGATGTATCACGAGCCGATGCCCTTAACCAGAAAATTTACCCTTTTCCAGAATGCGACTTAATCTTTTAAACTCATAGCTAATGTGTTATCAATTTATGTTTACAGTTTAGCAGTGATTTGATTATCTCCTATTTTCCCCAGTTCTGCTCTCGTCTGGGCCCTCCCCGATCCATCATTCTTCTCATCGTAGTGATGTTTAAACTTTTAACTTAATATGTTTAATGCTGGATATGATAACCGAACGTTCTTGTGTCAATGAACAGTTTAACAATTCTCTATTTTAGAAAGAATAGGTTAGGATTTATTTTAAACAACATGATGGAAACATTCGGAAACATAACTTCCGTTTGCGGGTAAGAAAGGGAAGGGATTCCTCAAAGACTCAAATTAATTCCCAACTGTAGAAACAAACCAAGTTAATAATACAATAAAGAGAGAAAAAGAAAGAAGAAGAATGCAAGAAAGTTATTTCAAAAGAGAGAACACAACTGCTAAAGCTTACAAGTTACAACCTACATAACTCACGTGACTTTTATGTTCTAAAATTACTTTTTGACACCATAAATATTGATTCTACGCGATTATCCTTACTAAGTTAAAAGTCACCCGAAACTCCGACTAACGTAGCTCTATGACGCAGTTAAGATTGTTTGTTAAGTTATTAGTTTTAAAATATCTATTAAAAAACTTAATGTCAACTTATTGTTACATTTTTCAGTTTTGGTCTCCTCTTGAAGGTTGATAGTATACCTATGGAAAACTCGAACAATTTCTTTTTAATAAAATATAACTATAATTTTATTTAATTGCTTGGATGAGTTTCACTGCGGAGGAAAACATCATTAATATGGATATTACCAGTTTCTTGCTATATATTCACAATTCTCAAATTTGGTACTATTTTTCTATAAACCAAACTGTTACATTCATTTATAACCATCTTCACTTTTGAGTGAATCCCTGACAAAAATTTAATATGAGCGAATACCTGACAAAACAAAAAATATTGTGAGTGGTGTGTGTGTGTTGGCCTAGTGGTAAGAGGTTAATGCCTAAGGCCAAAGGTCTTGGATTCGAGTCCTCTGTGATGCGGCCTTTAAATTTCTGTAATTTAATTATATAAAAAAAAAATATATATTGTGAGTGAAGAAAGTAAAGGAAATCAAAGCCAAAAAAAGTTATTCTTTTACGGAACTATAAACTTGAAGAAGTCTTTTAAAAAAAAAGACACTTGAAGAAGTTTACCTTTACTAAGAAGCAAATTTTTCATGTCAACTGACAATCTTTTCTTTAATCTTAAAGCTTATTTACTCGCATCATTGCACTAAAAGACTACCTTAAGTCAAAGATAAATAAATCCAACGCGTTTGAAATTCCCAGTTTAGAAATCATAATGGAGAGGAGAGGTGGGGAAGAAGTTAATTTGCAAGAAATGTCAAAAATTCAAACCAAATGTCAACAACTTGTATATGAAGCACCAATTGTTACATTCGCAATCTTATATTCTTTCACCACCTAACAACTGGTCAAACTAAGTGGCCTAGTTTACCCGAAGGTTAATCCTTAGTTATAATAGTCTCAATTTCAGAAAAAACAAATCCTTCATTTATTTTCCAAACTACCTAGCATTTAATTGGTATCACTTTCAGAAAATGGTGGGGCTTCAAGCATGATATGCTCCCAACCCCAGGTAAAACCAGACAACCACTACAAGAAATTTGCTAATAGTATAATAGAAGCGGGCCGTGAATATTGAGCGGGCCCTTATGTTTGATGACAAGACTACTAAACATATGTTTTTGGAGTTGATTCATTTGCTAATCATCTCAAACTTGCCTACCCTACATGCACCAAGTTTGCAGCAAACTTACTAATAATTACTAAATCATTGCAAGTAATATGCAATGATTATAGATGTAATTAGAATAATGGTGCACGCAGTTATTATAGTTACCTTTTGTTTACATGTTGTTTCCCATTGAATCATTCTATCAATATATTGGAATTTTGACAGCTAAAGAAATCAAGAAATGCTAAGGTAGTCAGATCCCCTGAATTATGCACAATGCTTCATATTTTGGCAGTAGATATCCCTCCTAATTCTATGTTTACATGCAAGATGACTACATGCCTAAGACAATATAAGACAAAACAACTCTGGAATCTTGATGTCGGCATGTGAAGATTCTTTACCATTACACCAATTAGAGCTAATTTAGTATTATAGTTCGTCAGTTCCTTGAATTATAAACATGTATTTTCCAAGCAGTGGCTTAATATCATTACTCGGCCCACCTACTATCGATGTTAGCTGTAGTCATCTCATTCACCAAATTAATTCTTTTCTTTGTCCTTCCCTCTTACTTCATTAAATTTCACAAGCCTAATTCCGAAAATTCTAGACAACAGTAGTGTGTACCACTTTCTCTCAAATCTCTATTATGTTTTAAGCCCCTAAAATTCCTGCTGGGATGATTACTGCCGACATTAGCAGACACAAAAATCAAACTTGCTAAGAAAATCCAACAAAGGATCAAAGACGGGAGCTTAAGATCCACCACTAGATGCTGAGAAAGGTATTGAACCTGAAAGCGCACATATAGAAAATAAAAGGCAAAATAGGAAAATAACTCTTTAAATATTCAATCATATGTATCATCAATCTAATATGTCAACAAAAGTAAACGCCCCCTTGTTGAACAGAAAGTTCAAACAAGATAAATCCACTCGTGCCATCAGCAGCAAACCTCAATTACTATACGACATGCCAAAAACCTCAATAACTGTATAAAGCTTGACTCAATACATACTAGTGCTAGCCTAAATGTACATTTTCTATAGAGAAAAGCAAATTGGTAAAACAACCACTTGGATTACAACTTCATACAAGTCATCTTTTTCCAGCTTCATTAGCAGGTACTACCTTTTTTTGGATAATTAGAAAGGTCTACATCCATAAGGGAAAGGTCGTAAGGCAAATTAGCAGAATTTGCTTCGTTCCTGAGCAACGAGGAAGAACCTAAGGCCTCTGACTTTGGTCGATTCCCGCCAGAGTTTTGAGGAGTACCAATTGAAGATGGTGAATTGGATAATTGTATGTCATCCGACTTATTCC
>JAYJMF010000017.1:2656736-2671837 GCA_036873715.1 Salvia sclarea
GAATATTCCTTTTCTGCTGTAAAATAGAGTTGATGGTTGGGAGCGAATTACTGTTTCTGCTGTAAAATAAAGATAGAAATGTTGTATTATTGAGCAAACCACTGGAAATGCTCTAACAAATCTCCGCTAGGATTTTCTGTATCCAATTGGAAAAAAGTTGATGAAATTCATCTCAAACGTAAATGGACAAGAATGAAGCAAATGAGAACCCAAATGACGATGTTTGAAAAGCAATTGGATAAAAATAATTAGTGAT
Source organism: Salvia sclarea (assembly GCA_036873715.1). Taxonomy (NCBI): domain Eukaryota; kingdom Viridiplantae; phylum Streptophyta; class Magnoliopsida; order Lamiales; family Lamiaceae; genus Salvia; species Salvia sclarea. The sequence continues at coordinate 2,656,993 of JAYJMF010000017.1, forward strand.
TTCCATCAACGCTTCTCAATAAGAATCTGTGGGAATTAAACTTGGGAGTGAGAAGATACCAAGAAAATACGTTTATCAAGCCAAATCCGGGCAAAAACCACTAAAGAGAGTCTCAAAAAGTGGGGAGTGAGCTCATGTTAAGAAGAATTTCACATCCTTATTATCCTCCAATGCCATTTCTCAACGCAAAATGATTGCAAAAATTAATGTAGGTAGTGGTTTGACCAAATATATCTATATGTATGTGGAAATCAGGTTCATATATAAAATATATCTTAATTAATGTAGGAACTAGGAATCATCCAGAATCATTGATTTTTGTACAATCCAAATTTATTTATGAAAAAAAAAAACATCACTGTAATGCATAACAAGCATATTGTTATTACAAAAAGAAAAATAGCATTAAAATAACATTAGTACGTATATATATATATATATTTTAAAAGAAAGCAGTACTTTACTTTAATTTACGTTCTGGTGTGGTAGCAATGAATTTTACAAGATCTCAACCCATATACATATACATATATATTAAAAATGTACAAAATTGTGCAGTCAGTTTCACTATGCACCCTCTAAAATAATAGTTTCACATGGCTTTACATAAAGTTGAGATCAATAGAGAGAAGCATCATTAATCTCCAACACAAGAAGAAAACCCAGAGCTACCCAAGAACCTAATGGACTGCCTGCCCTATTAATTAATATCTCTATACAGAGGCACGCGCGATATTGTATGTATGTATGTATTTATGGTGTATATATATAGATATCCCAGTCAACTCAAGTCAATGTCATTGCTATTGCTATCTGCTCCTCACAGTGATCCACCCATCCGATGCCTCAGAATGATCTTCCGATGCACCATTAGTTTTGGAGTGCAACTTCTTCATCGAGAACGGGATTCTACTCCTCACAAACTCCTCGTCCGCGTCCTCCTCTTCCTCGTCGTCGGTGTGGCAATCGGAATCATACGCCCCCACATCCAAGACGCTGGTCGGTGACAGGGCCACGTCCCCTGTCCTGAGCCAGGGGTGGTCGAGCAGCATCTCGCTCGACCACCTCCTGCATGGATCCCTGTCCAGGCACCTGGACAGGAAGTCCATGCCCTCGGGCGAGAAGCCCGAGGGGAAGTCAGGGATGTCATGGCCCTGAGAGATCCTGAGCAGGGCCGACATGGGGTTGTCTGAGGAGGAGGCGGAGGAGGTCCACGGCGGCCTCCCCGTGGCCATCTCGATGACGGTGCAGCCGAGAGACCATATGTCCGCGGCGAAGTCGAGGCGGGTCTGGTCGCGGAGGACCTCGGGGGCCATCCAGAGAGGCGTGCCCCCGACGCCCTTGGTGGAGAAAGAGTTGTTTTTGAATTTGAATTTCATTCTGTTGGCGCAGCCGAAGTCGGTGAGCTTGAGGGTGCCGGAGGCGCCGACGAGGACGTTGTTGCACTTGATGTCGGAGTGGACGATGTTGTTGTCGTGGAGGTAGGTGAGGCCGAGGAGGATCTGGCGGGTGTAGAGGCGGATGACCTTCTCCTGGAGGGCGCCGCCGAACCTGTGCATCATGTCGGAGATGCTGCCGCCGCCCATGTACTCGAAGAAGAGGCTGCACTTGCCATGGCCGCCGTCTCGGCCCATGCACTTGACGATGTAGGGGGAGTCGAGGTCGTGGAGGATGTCGGCCTCGTTCTTCAGGGCGGCGATGCCGGCATCCGTCGACGCGGATTTCACCACGAAGAGGGAACCCGTTGTGGTGTCGATGCCCAGATTCACTGTGCCGAACGACCCGGACCCGATCACGTTGCCCTTCAGCCACTCGCAGCATTGCCATTTGCCTCTCATGTCTTCCAAATAACTCAACTCGCCTTCCATGCTAATGGGAATTTCACTAAGCTATGATGGAGAAGAAGATCAATTGACCCGGATATTTAATTTTAATTTTATTATATGCAAGAGCGGCATCCACAAAATGGAACACCGCTCTCATCAAACCAAAACTTGGATTCAGACCTAACAGAGTATATTTAACCAATTTATATGTCGCTAAAATGAGTCATTGGTGATCCCACAATCTCGGAATTTATCATCAATAGTAGCCCCATTATTTAACAGCATGCATTCTTTATGGTATTCTTCTCTTGCTTCATTTGGTCCACGGGTATCTAAAGTTTTTTTTTCCAATTAACAAGGAAATTTAAAGTTTGCAGTATATTTGAATCCAAAATCGTTAGTCTTGAACATTAATAACTACTCTATCACTAGACCAACTCACTCTCGCATATCTCTCTATTGCACTTGTGTGTAACTTTTAGTGAAATAGTATTAGCTTCATATTTGAATTTTAAAAAGAAAAAAATAAAGACATTAGCGTGAACAAAACGTCTATAGTGCACGTGGCGAGTGTAAAATTTATCAAGTCGGAAATTATGAAATTCAACCAAGCTCCCATGAGCTCATCGAGCTTTGATTACTTTGGGTCGGTTGGTTCAACCCAAAATTCAATCGGGCCTAAAATATTTAGGCCCAAATCTGGATGGACGATATGGTCGGACTTGTTTTGACAACTTCTACTAATGAGTAATTGAGGTTCTTGAAGCAGAAAATCGGATGAGAAGGAAGATGATGATGTGGAATCCAATTTTTGGTGATGTCTTAGCGAGAGAAAGGTGATAATAAAAAAATAAATAATCAATTGTTTCATAACATATGGCCAATTGTTAGCCATCTGATCCATTTTTCCAAACATTAGGAACTTATTTCTACACACCCCATTATAATATGAGTGGAAATCAAATAAAGCTAATAGCTCTATATTCGCTCAGAAATTGTTAGAGTTACACATACCAGATACTTTCTTCTTTGTATTCGATCGAATGATGAGGTCCAATCCAACATTAATTTACCCTAGAGATCGATGGTGTTGCCGTTCACTCACAACTCACAACTCATAATGAGGCTGGCTCAATCTGTGTGTCTAATAGCTTTCGCACATACAGAAACAGCTTAGCAATAGCCAATAAGGAGAAAAGAAAGCTACTAACTTTATTGAGAATACAAAACGTGCAGGGCCTCTGTATCTGTCAATTACACAATTTGGTAATTCTATTGTGTGAAAAACACACTTTGGTAATTCTATTGTGTGAAAAATATTGGAAAGAATATTGAAGTGATAAAGGAGTGCATTTATCAGGCCAACATCCTTTTGCAGGTATAGTCAAACACGACCTGGAAAAGACTCCTGGAGTCGGCTTCATCCGACTGCTTCAGCAGACGAGCCACTCTCGTGAACCCGTTATGTTGCTTCGCCACAGCTTCTTCCTCAATCTCTTCCTTCAATTCTGGCAATGCCAACTTATTCTGTCGTGTTAGTGCCCATTGCATCGCCCAGATTGCTAGAGGCCGCATGTAACCAAGAGACCGGTACTTCCCTTCAAAGTCCCAACCCTCAGGCGTCTGGAATGCATATCTGTCAAAAGAATAAACTCAGAGATATATATGTATGATATCTAGTTGGGGATATATGCAATATAATTGAATGGCAACTCAACTTACCCTTTACCCTCATCAGCCCAGGCTACTTCATACACACCCACCGCAGTTTTGAATGCCGTATCTACCATGTTTTCGTGAATCATGCCTGCTGCAACAGCATATGTAACCCCACTCCATATTTCCCTCGACTGCAACGTACACATATCAGCTTCTCCACTCGGAAGCATCCCGTTTGCTGCCCCTATCCGCCCATTCTTCACCTTCAATACATTGAAATTGTATACTGTCTCGAGTGCTTTTTTTGCCTTTATTTCATCAACAATGGGTAAAAGACCACAAGCTCGAGCATACCTAGAGAAAAGTTGTAAATGTGATGTAGGTGAAGAATTAAAGATGCATGGGACAACCTTTAAAAAAAAAATTACAAATACCATTGTCCAGCCAATTGATCAGCCTGAATGGATGTGCTTGTATTGCTGCCACTGTTATCATAATTAAAGTAAGACCCATTCCACAACTTTTCATACACCTTCCTTGCTTTCTCAAACCGATACCAAAAGTAGTCTTCAGAACCCTTGTCCCCAACCACATGAGCAAGTGCCGAAGCAGCCTGCAAAGCAGCCACCCATAGACCCCCACAGTATGCACTCACACCGGTTACAGACCACGTATCGTATGTCTGATCTGGAAACCCTTCATTTTCTATCATGCCATCTCCATCCTTGTCGAACTGTTCCATGTAAGCCAGTGCAACATAGACCGATGGCCACACTGCTCGAGCAAAGTCTTTATTGCCCGTCGCAACCACATCTCTGTAAACTTGGAGCACAAACTTCGGATTCAAGTCTTTCCACCTATCTGTATTGTGAAGGTTGTAGAAATTTACTTCGAACCATGGATCTCTCATTCCAATATCATGAGGAACAGCACCGAGAACTTTTCTCTGGACACATGTTCCGTCCTGTAAGAGTATCATCCTACTAGGATCATGCATCATCACTGCAGCCGCAAAGTCTCTTTGTATGCTGAGTTCAAGTTTAGGGAACAACATGGTTAGCGCAAATGAGGCGTAAAAATGGACATCATGTGTGTTGCACATGTGATATTCAATCCCTTCGAGGTAGAGGAACTGGCCTACATTCTCCTCTCCTTTCTGAAGCAAGTTTGTTCCGAGAGCAGAACTCATTGATGCAGAATTATGAACATCCTCAAGGATTGATGTCATCCTTTCAAGGATGTCTATTGCTGTGTCATTTTCCTCAGTCGTATTGACTGAACCACTATTAGTTGAGCTTAATCTGTCGAGGGAAAACTTTCTTTCACCAACAGTGCGTATACTATGTATTGGTGGAGATCCATCTGGAGAAAAAAACAGAAAGAGTAAAAATCAAGACGCTAAAGTCTATCACTCTTACAACCTATACTCCATTTATCAATCACCTGTCCAAATTGTTCCCCCTGAGTTAAGATAGTACAATTCATTGAACAGAGTGGGTGGGTACCTGCAATAGGCCATTGAAAAATGTTAGCTTTCAAAGTGTACTGCCAACCAATAAAACAGAAAGACCTACCATTCAGGAAGCCTCTTGTCTTCAAGAATGGGTCTTTGCCACGCTTCAATTTCTGACTCCCAACGATGACGTTCTATGATTTGTTGAGACAAAAGAGAAGCGAGAAAAAGGTTTAAACAATAAATAGGTAAACACATTCATCTGAATTTCTTAAACAGTATAGAACAAATTAAAAAGGTAAATCATGTTAGAATAAATAAAAATATATAAGGGGGAAACAAGACAAGTGCTCTCCTATGACTAGAGTTGGATATAGTCTGCGCTAACAGAATTTGTTAAGAGTGAAGGATCAAAATGCAAGTTACTGAGAGATTACCAACAATAGCATCATGAGCAATGCTTGACGCCATATTACTTTGGGTGCCATAGAATGTGGTATAACGCCTGATAACAAAGTGGATTTACTCTGTCAATGTGGAAAAGCAGCATGTACAAATTGCATACATGAATTAAATAAGCATTTGTTTACATGCCTGTGATAGGTTCTTCCTGCCTGAAAGTTTATCTCTGAGCAAGCCCATGCCACAGAAAATGTAACACTTTGTACACTTTCTGCAGGAATAGTCAAAGAAGCTGCAACAGCTGCCCCAATAAGTGAACCGGGTTCAGAAGGCGCTGACATTTCTTCAGAATTTAGGTGGTCAAAGGATCCACGCTAATCAGACAGGACCGAGTTAGTCTGGCAAGAATGTTGACATACTGAAAAACTTTGAAGCTCATAGCTTTATATTATCAACAAAAATACAGAGAATACTTTTTGTTTAACTAACATTAAATTACTTTGAGTAATAGGATACAAAAGGTTACCCTATCAACAAAAAATACAAATGTTACCCTATGACATGCTAAGAAAGTTGAGACCACTTTAAAAAGATGTATTAGTCATTAAAACATGATTGAATCATCCGGTGTAAAAAAGGAAGAATGGTTCAAAGTTCAAACTGTGAAATTCTGGTTCGGGCAAAAATGTGCAATCCTACCTCTTTAATTTCACACCACATGTCCCTTGCTGTGATGCCCTGAGAGTTTCCAGATATCACAAAACATGGGCACTCAGAAACATGAACTACATCTGTTTCTTCGGCTGCAATTGCAAAATTCATTGAGGGCCGACCATTCCCAGTCCTACATCATTTTAAGAGGAATCAAATATTTACACTGGATCCATAAGATCAAGTTTGAGCAATTTGCATCACTAACAAGAAGATAGGCACTTACATATGGTGCAAAAGAATTCCACTAACATTATCCTCTGCCCTGGAGAAATGAAACTATTGAGTTCAGATTGCAGACATGCGTAATAATAGAAGTAAGTTGCTTCTTTACCTAAATGTTGAATTAAAATGGTGACCGGAGAGGCCTGAGTCCCCACCAACAGAATTCTAGTACAAAACAATAAGAACTATCAAAACTTCCCAAATCTATGCAAGCCAATGAGTAACAATGGTATATTATTGTCACTATAAGAGGATGTGGCAGTAGTATAGCCTGTGCATTATTATTCAAGAAGTAAGGCAAAAACAACGTAAGAAAGAGAACTTACTGCCCAGCTTAAGAGCAAGGTCACATTCGCTTCTGTTTTTCCCAAATTAGATAACTGACAGAAGCAAGGAGAACTTCTTTATATTAGTGATACACAAACCCACATCTTTTACAAATCTGTTTTGTCGGAGTTATAGGTATAGGTAAGCCAAGAGAAGATTATCATACCGTGTACGTGAAAAGTGCCACAGGTAAGCTGCTATCCTTATAGTTGTGAGGGATAAATGGTGAAAGTTGGCGACATACAATTTTTAGATCTGGATCAGGTTCACCTTCATATATAGGGCAGAAGAGTCTGTGAGATAACAAAATACAATAAGGTAGGATTAAAACTAAGAATACTAAATTATTACCATTATACACAGTCCAAGCCCTTGGAAATAATGCATGGTATGTGGAGTTGCTCCCATTAAGATTCCAGTCCCAAGACCCTATCCCCGTGGCTGAACTTTCCCTGTTTGTCCACATTTTTACAGCAGAACTTAAAATTTTGTCTAACACCTTAAAAGTAGTTTTCTGAAAGCATATACTTTAAACATGATACTTTGATGCTAGAATAACTATGTACTTACTTCAATTTTTCAGGGTTCTTCGGGCACAATACACTAGAAAACCTTTCACCATTTGGTCTTGAAACAAATATCTGAACAAGTAGAAACATGCTAATAGTAAATCACCATTGATAAGAAAATATAGGCCTAAGTGCTGATGTTTATAAAACTATCTTTAGCTGAAATCTTGGATGTTGAGTTATATCCATATGCATAAATATCATATGACACATACAGAAAATTGGTTTGCCAAAACAGGTTCATCTTCACAGATCCGAGGAAACAGCTGCCAACGCATAAACTCACCCTTGTAGCTTCTTCCGATGCTTCCCGCACTGAAAATTGTGTGAGCTCATAGATAATTAGACCTGGGGTAAGTAGGCAACACCAACTTAAGAAAATAGTGTGATGAACCAATCTATTTTGCTTAGTAGGAACAGTCTCCACTACAGGAGATTGTGTCCTATCTTTCAACAAAAGTGTGTATGAGCTATGACGTAAAGGAGTAGCATGTTCTTCTTGTCAATAATAAATCTGGAAATCCCCCCTTGAGAACCAGCCTCAGATTTCTTAATATTAGGAAGTTAAAGCCAATTCTTAGTCCCAGGACCCAAACAATTGTAAATACATTCAACCAGTTCAAGCAAGGCAGATGGTATCATGGTACTTCAGAGTTTGATTCTTAAAGTAACTAAGGATGGCACAGAAGGCTGCAATAGAAAAAAGTAGACACGTGTTGTGCACTTCAATATGTTGAAAACAGTCTAAACAGACTCATCCAAACATAGTAATCAAATCTACAATTTTAAATCTTATAGGAGTTAAAGCCTAAAGGCACCACATTGCCATCTTTATTACCAAGGATATCGCTGATCAGTTGAACCTATTTTACAGGCCATGAGTTTATCTACTACGTTTAGAATATAAAGAAACAAGAGAGTTATAGATATACCCTACACCACCTAGCGGAACTCCATGGCAAGATGATGTCGGGCGCTTTGTAAAAGGATCAAGAAATACCTCCTGCAAGAACAGTAGGGAAATACCACATTCTTCATAACCGACATTGAACCACATCAAGTTTCATTTCAGTTGCAGGGAAGGGAACTTTACGCTGTCTCGGGATTTCTCCTCGCGAAGGTGCCTCCATAGCCTATAACCTATAGGGGCCTAGAGAAGATAAAAAGGAGACATTACTTGTAATGTAGAAAGGAACTAAATTCACACATAAAGGGAGCAAGATTTTGCTGCTAAGGTCATATATACTTGCAGCTAAAGTATCAAACATATGCGCCCACAACAATGCACAGAAAAGAGATGCATGAAAAAGAATAAGCTAAAACACTACCAATATGATGGATGTAGAAAATTTATAAAATAAGTTCAAAAAAGTACCATACTGATTTTCTCTTTTAAAGTAAGGTCAAATTCGGTAAGGACGGAATCTTTAGTGTTTAGTTTCCTTTTCAAAGTCAGAGATGGAGGCGTCCCAGGATCAACCTTGACCTGCAAAATCACGAACAAACTGAGAATTGAGAATTAATCTTAATAGTGGGAGAAGAAAAAGAACTTGAATGGCAGATCACAAATTAACAACCAAAAGAGTCCAAGTTGAAAAAGACCTAAATAATGAACTAAGGCAGCACAAAAAAGCACTTGGTATAGACAGTTCTTCCTAATAATCAAGTGCTGTGAAGATATTTTGAAAACTCAATCCAGTTCAGAAATTGACAGGCTATCTTTAGTACAGACTTCCAACTAAGAGGTATATTGAAGCTACGTCAAATGAACATAAGCATGGGTCAGAAACTGATCGTTGTAATTGAAATAAGGCGTCAAAAAATTAAGTTACGGATATCAATTGTGCAGATCGAACAGTACATATGTAGAATGTAATGAATTATGAACTTGTGACTGCAACAAATTGCCATTCTCATGTAAGATGAAGTGATTGCTACATCTATCGAACTCTTGGTCAGCATTACGACGAATGAATTTCTTATTTGCATATCAAAACCATGAAAGAACTCAACATCTGCTAGAGATTAGGTAGAGAGTTACACATGGCAATAAGTAAACGCGATAATCAAATAGTGGATCGGCACCTACCTTATCATCATGCCAAACTGGCTCCCCTTCTCCAACAGAAAGACCATTTTCTGACATATTTCCTGCAAGTAATAGAGGAAACAGTGGACTTTTACTTGAAATGCAGAAAAAATATCATAACGCGTGTATTGGCTGAAGAAATTAGTCTATGTGATCAAACATCTAGTCTTCAATTAAAAACCATAACGAAATATCCTTATTTTATTTTCTCGACTCTTCCTCCAAATTTTAAAAAACGATATGATGTTTTCAAATGAAGCTGTTCACTGAGAAAACCAATCATAACTACCGTCTCAACAACTTTCCAATCGAGAATCAATTGGAAATGATTGCAGAATCCAAAACAACAGATTGAGATTGATGAATGATGATTGCGATGAAGAGAAAATCAGAAGTGAATAACTAACCAGATTGATTGGGAAAGTGCAGATGCTATTTTGCAGGCAATGTGGTGGAAATCAGAACACACTTTGTGAGTTTTGAACGAATCAGTTACAAGGTCAACATTATTTAGTAGCCTCGTGATTGTGGAGAAGTTAAATCACTAGCGCTCGTTTTATTCGAGCAACTTTATTTATTTATTAGACTGACGTTTGTGGTATGTATAAAATAAAAAAAGTAAAAAAACTATAGTTTAATAAAGATGATGTTTCATCCCATCTCGTTTTAACGATATTTAACCAACCTTTAGCGGACGACCTACTCGACAGCTTTTGGTTAGCTCTCATTAATTTATGTTCGTTTCATGGCTTCTTCCAAATAAAACTTCCTTCTATATAACATACTCCCTCCTTCCACCAAAGTATTTAACGCTTTGACTCGGCACGAATTTTAATAATGTGCTTTGACTTTGAATAGAATTATGTAGTGAGTGGAATTTGGATCCTACTTGAATTTGTGTTTAAAATTAATTTAGTGTAGATAAAGTAATGATGTTGATATGTGGGGTTAAATGTGGGTCCATCAATAACATTATTGTAAATGCTATTAGTGTAGATAAAGTAATGATGTTGATGTTTGATATTAAATGTGAAATAAAAAATTTCCCAAAATGGCAAAAATGAAATGTTAAACACTTTGATGGATGGACCAAAATGGCAAAATGTTAAACACTTTCGTGGACAGAGGGAGTATAATGTTTATATTAAATATTAATTTAATCATCTAATATAAATTTGTGACTTTTTCAATAGGAAGTAAAAATTAATACCTTACGAATTTTTTTGGTGTTTTAATAAATAATTGGCGTTTTAGAGCTGTGATCCACACATACTCATACTTATGAACAGTAGGCGACTCGAATCCCTACTTATTAGAGCGAAAATATATTCCAATTAAGTCGTCTTTCATCACTTATAATTTTTTTGTCTTCTATCATCAGATGTAGTATTTGTTCTTACCAAGTCCATAATGTGTGTAGGAAACCAAATGACATCTATATAATAATATATATTGTAAACACTATATTATTTAAGTTTGGTGTGGTTTTTCCTTCAAGGAGAGTTTGATGTGATTTTTCAAGTAATATATGATATCATACTCCAAACTATCAACCTATAAATTTGGTATAATCATGTTAAATAGGTAATCATTAATTTATTAACATTAATATATATAGAGAGAGAAAAGATATAGGTATAGATCTGGTAAAAACCATCCTCATTCTAGAAACCTAGAAATCATAGTTTAAAATAATAACGTAATACTAATAAAAGCATTATATTATACGTTTAAAAGCATCAGAATCAATGGAAGCATTGTTTTATACATCAAAAAACATAGCATATCACTGAAAGCATTATACTGTGAGTACGAAAGCATAACGAATTTGAAAAATCAATCAAGATCAATGGCCTAGATTGGTTCCTAGTTAACATTATGAGGAGGATTTCTATTTGATCCCTCCCTATATGTGTGTGTGTGTGTGTGAATTTAGATAGAAATATGGTGTTGTCCATGGAGTAGTTTGGAAGGCAATAATACTCCAGTTTAGTCAAATTTGCAATTTCTTGTTATTCACATTCAGTCACACTCGCATACAATACAAGACGGGAAACTATTTACTTTTTTCCTTTTATACACACCAAAAAAAAACTTTATAGATAAGGTCGGTCCACTTCCGGAATGTATTGAATGAACGCATTAAAGCCGACCTGATGATGCTATTGGTGCTTCTAAATGGAGCTATCGTAACGCCAAACATTTTCCATACGTCATTACATAAAGTTTATGCTTTATAATCGGCTCAACATATTAAATATAACAAATCAATAAAAAAATACCATGATTCCCTTTCGAAAAGAGAATATTTTGTGAGGAACAAGTCAGAAAAGCGTCCCCAATCCCTACATAAATATATGAAATATATCGCAAAATAAGACCTTCATCAATCGAGAGTCTTATTTGGTGTGACGAGATCTTGAATAGAAAGAACACATAATAAAATTGAACATTACATAATTCACCCATTCTTTTTTATTTGCAGGCTATGGGTTTTCAATTCCACAACCCATCAATGACACTCAATATACGGCCTTGGGTGAAACTAAAATGATGATAAGCAACCAAAATACTTGTTTAGCAGCCACAAAGTGAAGCTCGATGAAAACTTAATGAACTGCAACAAGTGATCATATTTTAGTGTCAATGAAATAATATGTAGAACAAAAAATCACTACGATTCATGGGTAGCAAAACTGTCTAGACTCGTCACACTCGCATAGAAATATGATGCTCTTATTTATCAAAAAACTAACTACTTTTCACTTGAAGAAACTCCCCAATTGGGTCTTAATTAGCAATCAGAAATTATAATCGCTCCGAATTCGAACTCAAGCAGTAGCCTCCTTGAGATATGCAATCAGATCTGCACGCTCTTGAGGTTTCTTCAATCCAGGGAAAACCATCTTAGTTCCAGGAATGTACTGCATTGCCATTGGAAATAAATAAAATACTTGCACAAATATGAAACAAGAACCAAGAAGACGACACATACACCCTAGCTAGCTCACACCCCAGCTCATATGTGTATCTCGTATGTATTTATGCCAAGCCAACAACAACATGAAACGTTTGAAGCTAAGCAAAAGCTGAACATCCACATATTTCATCCTTTGAATTTATGGCAATGAAAAGACTAATCCGATTATCTTTAAATGGAAGCCATAAACTAGAGGGATATGGCTTAATGCACCGTCTGCTCTTTTACGGTTTTACCCCAACCATAAAAAAACTAGAGGCGATATTTCATGGAACTTCTAGAAGCCAATGCACACCTTGTAAGAACTAAAAGAGCACTTATTTACATGTTCTTAGTCATAAGTATATAGTAGTCTAGAGCATAGTTTCATTTCAACATAACAAGGTGAAGGAGTTATAGACAACAGATAATTCAGAAAAGAACAATCTCAAGTATTAACAATGACACAGGCAAATTTGTACCTTCTTCGGATTTAGCAAGTAATCATAAAGTGTGTTCTCTCCCCAGGTGACGGCCATGTTCTTGTTTGCAGCCGAGTAAGAATAACCAGGGGTGGTGCCAGATTGTCTTCCAAAGAGGCCACTCAAGTTAGGACCTGCAGTTCAAAGCAGTATATACGTAAATCCTCTATAGCATTATGAAATGGGAAAGGCGCCGAGGCCAGCTTATGATTCTACAAGATCACAACCCCAAACCAATGACAAAAGCATTAAAAAAACACAACCATCGTAGGGAAGCTTCCAAGGTTACTCCCATTGACAGATATTTGCAGATGTGCTAAAATTTCAAAATCTAATAAACTAAAAGGAAATTTCATTAGACTAAAGGGGAACACAGTTGATATAAACAACTGCACAATGTCAAAGAGATTCGAAAAATTTAGCTAAACCTAAATCTAATAGTGATCGGAGGTTTGTGATTCTACAAGATCACAACACAAGCTTGCCGGGAACACAACCATTATGGCGACTGCCAGCAGCTTTCAAGGTTAATCCTGCTGAACCTTCCAAATCCAATAAACTAAAATGGATATTTCACCAAGCTGAAGGTAAAACAAAAGGTGAAGCTAACCGAATTCTATTCGGATACAAATCTAAATTTTAATAATACGCGGTAATGAAGTAAAATCATAAACTAAGAATGAACAGAGAAAAACAGATCACATTCCAAATACGAAATGAAGAACTAAATCATCAAAAGCGAAATCAATGAAAATGGGAATAGATTTCTAAAGAGTATTGTCAACGCCAGCAAATTCCTAACGTAAAAAAAGAGGAAATACTTTAAACGGAAGGTAAACATAACAAAACAAGCTACAATCAAACGACGAATAAACCAAATCGAACAACAAAAACATGGAAGGCGTGGTGAGCGAGAGAAGCCTACGCCAATGCCGATACGATCCTCAGAAATAGAAAAGCGAATAGGAACAAGACGAAAACACAACAATAAAAAACATGAGCAGCATGCATATACATGGAGCGATTGTTTCGTGGTGAGAAACCTTGTTTGTGGCCGGCGCCTTTCTCGGCGGTGTGGCACTGGGCGCACTTTGTTTTAAAGATCTTCTCGCCGGATTTCGCGTCGCCGGCCGGTGCTTCGCTGAACGTCGCCATTCCGAAATTCTGCGGATTCAGAAAATCACAACTTTTTTGACTTTGCGAGGGAAAGCGCCTAAGAATATGGTATTATATTATAGGTAGTTAGCTCTATATAACAGTAACAAAATGGAAGAAATCAAAGGGCAGAGGGAGAAGGTTCTGGAAGTGTGGAGGGATTCGTGATGTGGAACGTTGCTTTAGGCGGCGGTCACGCGACGCGACTCCTCTTCAGTTTCACTTTTTGATTGGTCAAATATGCCCACACCACACGCATGCATCTCTAACCACATCTTACCTATTTTAGTTTGAATCAAATACTGCGGAAGGTAATGTCATAATAAGAGCTACCTTATTTGTGATCTAATTAGATTTTTATTTACTAAAATTTCGTTCAAGCTCTTTAAATAAGAGAAACCTGTGCTAAGTTTTGATGTTAATCGGCCTCATTAACTCTTAAGCAACTCTTTTATTTGTTAGTACTTGCTCATTTAAATATTTTAATTATTTAGCAAGAAATACATAAATGTCTAACTATCCGTGGTTTGTTTTCTTTAGCTGCCGATTTTGAGGAGTAATTTTCGTTGTTTTTCCGCCTTTTACTTCCAACCATTCCTTTTTTATTTGAATAAGGAGTAAGTAAGAAAAGATATTTCCTTCACTCGAATAAATCCTTTGCCAACTCCAACACTCATTTCCCACTCATTCTCAAAATCCAATATAAAAATAACATGGCTTGTTTTCCTTTTCCTTGCCTCATCCAGTGTCTTTAATGGCTAATAACACGGTGTCCAGAATTTGATGGGCTAACCCAAAAATTAATTGGACCACCCAAAGAGCCCGTCAATCCAACCAGTCGGCCGGTCCAACAGGAATATGTTTATGATATACTCCCCATGTCCCATATGTATATATATATATATATATACATATAGGGATTGGATCAAATACATCACCCTCTTAAAATAAGAAATAAGAACTAATCTGATTCGTTCAATTTTCAAAA
>JAYJMF010000017.1:2672275-2682442 GCA_036873715.1 Salvia sclarea
AAAAATGATGTGGCATATGGAGAGTAAAATGGAGGCTTAGGTGGATGAATTCTTTAGAATCAGAATTATAAATAGATTATAAATGTGAAAAAGGGTAAAATATCAATATGAGTAGCATACTATTTTTTGAACTTAAATTACAAATAACTTATTAAGATTATGCATTAAAATAGCCTTGTATGGCTAGTCATACTATGTCCGAATATGCATTAAAATAGCCTTGTATGGCTAGTCATACTATGTCCGAATAGATTTATTATTTCTACAAATATTTAAAATCCTAAAGTAAAGAATATTAATTTTATGTCATAATAAAATTAAAGTTATAAGAAATAAAGTGGAGTATTAATTAGTCTTTGCTTGTCTTTCCAGTCTACTTTACAACCGAACAAATAATAAGAGCTTGAGTTCTGTTCTACTCTTTCTCTTATACTTCTGACCAAACACTCAAACTCTTGAAACTTTTCGTGTTCCTCTCAAGAAATCATGAGCAACGAATAGTAAGAGCGACCTAAATTTTGATTCATACTTAGTTTTCGCTATTTTCCTGCTTAATACAGTTTTCCCCTTCTTTCTGTAGCGATTACCTGTTCAAGCTTCTCTTAATCGGTGACTCCTCTGTCGGCAAGTCTTGTCTTCTT
The DNA here is from genome assembly GCA_036873715.1 of Salvia sclarea. Taxonomy (NCBI): domain Eukaryota; kingdom Viridiplantae; phylum Streptophyta; class Magnoliopsida; order Lamiales; family Lamiaceae; genus Salvia; species Salvia sclarea. The sequence goes on from JAYJMF010000017.1 coordinate 2,672,917, forward strand.
CTGAGATTCGCGGTATGTTTGATCTTAGTTGCTCGTTTGATTTGTGTGATACTGAGTGCATCATCGCTAATTTGTTGCGGAAGATAAGTGACGGTTGTTTGTTTAATTTCTTTTTAAATAAAAAAATATTTATGCGCTGGAAAGTAATCAAACCAAGTTTATAGGGCTTTTTTGTGTGTTTTTATGAGATGCGTTTCTTTTCCACGAAACTTGTTTTCGAATTTCTTGTGAAAGTAACTTTTTTTTCTGTCGGTTGAATCATAGGATGATTCATACGTGGACAGTTACATTAGCACCATTGGAGTTGATTTTGTAAGTTCGCATCCTGTTTCATAACTTTCTTATTTGTTGTTGTCATGCTCTATTATATAGTTTGGTTTTTCACATGATTATGCTGTGGTTTATTTTTGTAGAAAATTAGGACAGTGGAGCAGGATGGGAAGACAATCAAGCTTCAGATAGTGAGTTAATATGTAAAATTGTAAATGCATGTGATTTCTCAGTTGATGATACTGTATTCTGCCCAGGTGTTATTATTGGCTACTGCATGTCCTTTATTTTTGTTTTATTTGCATAGGATGATCCCAAATGACTTAGTAGAATGCCCCTAACTTCAGCTTCCGTATGTTTTTGTTTTAGAATCATGTTATGTTTAGTCATGTGAGTTTGCATATAAGGTTTTACATGTATAAAAGTGAGAAAAGGTTTGATTTTATTTGGTGGCTGCTCATAAAAAATGATATTGCTCATAAAAATGGCATTTTTCATAAGACGATGCATATAACTATATGAGTAATGAGTTATGCTGAAATATATAGCCTGAAAACAATAGATGGATGAAAGTGGTAGCGATTACGTCTACTCTTGTTGGTCAACCTCGATACATAATGGTATTCAGATGTTTTCTACATAGTCGTTTTTGGTGTAATGACATTGTTTTGAAAATAATAGTATATCTGTTGGAGAAGTAGGTCTTGGGGCTCATTTATAATATTTGGTTTCTATATGATTATTTGCTAGGATGTTCTGAAAATAGGTGAATGCTAAGCAATGTATTTTGAAATTCTTATATGTAGGTGTCGGTGGTAGTGCAAAGTTAATTCGGTAGAATAGTGGGAAGATGAAATAGGTCATTTTCAATGATATTGATTAACATGAACTTGATTTATAAGTGAATTATGAGAAATTTGAAAGCTGTCATTACAAATTTGCAGTGTTGTAAAAGTCGATTGAGGCTTACGCCTCGAGGCGCGCCTCGATTCGATTCGATCATAGAACACTTCGAGGCTGTAGCCTCAATCTGTTTTTATGAGGCTTGCGCCTCAAATGTATGAGGCGTACGCCTTGAGGCTTTGAGGCGCTGAGGCGCTATTGAGGCGCTTAAGCATTTTTTTTTAAGTTTATCAGTTTTTTGGGGCTAAAATCAAGGGCCCAAACATATAAACATGAAATAATTAGTCCAGCCCATAAACTATCTCAAAATAAACCCTAAAAGTAATTTAAGTAATATAAATTTAATAAAAAGAAAGAGAACAGGTTGCAACGGTCTAAAAGAAAGAAAACACACAGCAGCGCTTCTTCTTCTCTTCTCCTTCTCCCTCCAATGGCCTCTAAGACTTTAAACTAATGCCTTTAAGACTTTATATTTTATTTGATGCTCTTAAGACTTTAAACTCCTTTAATTTGATGCTTTTTAGACTTTGGGGCTGTTTTCTATTATTTTATAATTTTGTGAATTTTTTTTTGTCTTCGTTCCGAGGCTTACGCCTCGAACCGCCTCGAGGCTTACGCCTCGATTCACAAAGGCAAAACGCCTCAATAGCGCCTTAGGAACTTTACAACATTGCAAATTTGTACTGACTATGCAGATTGATTTGGGATTGGTTAGCCTAGTATGTCAGCTGTTAAGCCATTCAACATCTGTGATTGTAAATGCTTCTAAAATTGTTTATAATTATACAATCACACACTATATTTCATATAAATTGTTGTGATTAGCACTAGAGGGGATAATGGAAATAACAAGTTATACCATTTTTTATTTCTAGGGAATAACTGATTCTCTTACTGGCATTTGGAACAACATGTACATACTACATACCATTTTGATACCAATATAAGCTCAAAAGTCTTGACTTACTATGGTATTGTTTCTCTATTTATTTATATCCAGTGGGATACTGCTGGCCAGGAGCGGTTCCGGACTATTACTAGCAGTTATTATCGAGGAGCTCACGGTATCATTGTAAGAAAGATCTCGATTTAAGTATATTATTCATGTATTTTTGTGTTTAGTCATAGTGTGCAGTCACTATTCCTTCAAACTTATATTCTATGATGAAATATGGTGGGTGTGTTGAGCATAACATTTTTCTTGGCACTGCTGGTCCATTGTGCATTTATTTTCTTGTAATACTTGCGCCCAAAATGGTTTCGGACTAGTGAGCTCAATGTTTAAAAAGGCGGTTGTGAGGCGCACCTCGCTGCGAGGCACCAGGAAAGCGCCTTCGAGGCAGCGCCTCACGTATGTTGGCTGGGGCACACCTACCGAGGTGTTGAGGCATATCGAGGCACATATGTGTTTCTTTCCAGTTTTTTGGGCTCTTAAGGTCATTAAATCAATGGGCTTAATTTATTTGGCCACAATTTTTAGTGGGCTGTTGAAAAAAACAGCCAAATTAAAACTTTGTGAGCTCATCATTTCTAACTCAAATCTCTTCTCTTTGAACAATGGCCCATTTCATTCACTTGCTATTCTAATCTTGGGTTATTTCAGCATATTCTTGAAATGTTATACATTGATCTCCAGATTACTATTTGTGATCTTTAAGTTTATGTAGATTATTAGAACCTGAACTCTCCTAATTCGAATTTGCCACTGGTACCGAGTTTGGAATTTTATTATGATGAAATTCTTTCTTCTGTATTGACTTACTATTATTTTAACTTCTATTCTTCAATGGTCATTTATCTTGTCATTGAAATTTAATTTTCTATCTGAACTGGATAGACCATAAATAAATCACAGTTTACAACTTTACGTGAAGTAAATCAAATGTGACCACCTGGTATATACCCTGTTGTGATTATAGGGTTTTGCTTTTGATTCGGCTATATATTCTAGAAAGCACAACTATACATGTAATGGTTGAGCATACGTTTTTAGTGCAACTATCTATTTATTTCAAGAAAGCTCAACTATATATTCTGGAATGCTCAACTATATCAATTTATTTTGTATCATGGGCGTGCCTTGCAAAAGTGTAAACTTCTCTTATTGCAGTCTGCAACTTCCACTTGATTTGCTGATCTTGTATGCTGTAAATGTTCAGTAACTGCATTTATTGAGTTTGCCTAAATTTATCATCAATTAGCACCTTTTGAGCCTTCTGTTATTTAATCCTGTGATATGCCTGGCCTACTTAGTTCATTTTGCATTCTGATTTTTCTACTCAAATAATGCCACATGTCTGAATTGTGATAGATTGTGTATGATGTCACCGAGATGGAGAGCTTCAACAATGTCAAGCAGTGGCTTAATGAAATAGATAGATATGCAAATGACAGTGTTTGCAAGCTTTTGGTGGGTAACAAATGTGATTTGGTTGAGAACAAAGTCGTGGACACACAAACAGCAAAGGTGATTTTCTTATGTTTACTATATTGTATCGGCTTAATTTCTTCTCCCTTTTAGTTACTTGTAGATATGGAGAATGTGTTTATTGAGTTTATACAATCCTTCGTAAACTCCGCATTCACATTTTCTTTCCTAAAAAGGTCTTCGTTTTTGTACTCCTCTGGTTATAAACAAGAAACTAAACAATGGGAAAGTGGAAAGTAAAGACAGTCTCAAATAGTCATAAAATAGAAGAGAATCTCTTGGCTGTTTGCGGGACCATTGCCTGAGTGCCAAAACTTATGTTACAAGATACGTATCGAGTCTTTGTGTAAACAAGTATGATGACCATGAGTCAATATCACATTTAACAATTGGAAATTGAGCACATGAACATTGATTATAGCAAGTAACATTTGCTGTTTTTATTCTAGTTAATTTCTTTAGGATTTATGTGATTTCTAGATCTTTCTTAGTATCTACTGTATTAACTTTTGCACTACAGGCATTTGCAGATGAGCTTGGGATTCCTTTCCTTGAGACAAGTGCAAAAGATTCAATTAATGTGGAGCAGGCTTTCTTGACTATGGCTGGAGAGATTAAGAAAAAGTAAAGCTTCTAACTAGAATTATACGTGATCTAGCTCATTGGTGCAAGTATATGAAATTATCATATGCTTTTCGATTGCTTAAAATAACTTTATTATTCAATATAGCCTTACAGTTAACGAACTGGAAGTTCTGTTGGGTTCTTGATCTATTCACTGACATTCATTCGAGTTTGGTAGTAATAGTTAATTTTTACCCTGGTCGTGTGCTGGCTGTGTTTATAACTTTAGATTAGCTGCCTTGTCTGCGCTAGTTACGTTGCTCATGCTATCCTATTTGCAATTTCTGAAGCTGTCAAGTCTTTAAACTAACGGAAGTGTAATTGCAGGATGGGTAATCAGCCGACTGCAAACAAGTCGTCGGGGAGCACGGTCCAGATTAAGGGACAGCCAATTGAGCAGAAGAGCAACTGCTGTGGTTAAGTGTAATCCGTGTTTACTGCTAGAAGACTGTAAAAAACTGATAACAGATAACTGTTAACGAAATTGTCCTTTTGGCTACTTGAAACTCACTGCAGACAGTTAATATATCCCCAACTGTTTTGTTTGTTTACTTCATCGCTCTTCTTGCGCTCGCCTTCTAATTTATTTCACCTTTTTTATCATGTCAGCAATATAGCACTGCTACGAAGTTCTTGTTTGATGTGTTACTTGGTGTTAGGTTTCGTGGACTGGATGTCTTGATGGACAATAAATTTATACACTAATCTTATCATTTTCTTATCGTGTTAATAATTGACAGCCTACATATGATTCGTACCATGTGCAGTCCAACCAAGACTAAAATAAGCATAATTCTGAATTGCTATTACTCACCCATCTCCATGGCATGAATACTTCACGAATTCATGCATTCGTGTGATAATTCAAAATAAATTACTATGCAAATACATGAGCACACAAAACATTCTTTTCCCGCATGCATGCAATACTTCAAAATGAACTAATATCAGAATGTACAAATAGATGTATTTTGGACATCATATCTGTTTGTGTTTTCAATATTTTCAAATTTTATCTTTACTGTTACCACAATAACTATTCATATACATTTGACTCTTGACGATATTTTCGAACCCAATGCTCTTCATTGTTCTGTTCCTGGAAGAAAATTCCTGCTTTCAGAAACTGAACGTCCCCCCAAGTATTTTTGGCTTTTTGCATCAAGATCTGCGACAGCTTTTATTTAGGAATCATTCAAACTAAACATAACGCCACTCAAATAAACAAATATAATATAATAAATATAATATCAAAGTCGAAAGAAACAATATAATTATCCAATGACATTTTCTTAAGAAAGCCTCGACTACTCTACGGATCAGACATCTGCAAGGTGTTCAATGGAGAAATATCAAAACAATCAAAATCACAACAGAAATTGGCAAATTACAAAGTAGAGAAGACTATTACGACGAAGAGCAGCACGTCTTCTTTGTGTCGGTGTCTTGTGGACCAACAACAAGAGTCTTCCCTTCTTTGATACTCGTTGCAGGCTCATCCGAAGATAGCGGTTTCTTACTAATTATACGGTATATTTCTGAAAGGATGGTTTGGAAGGCCTTCTCCACATTAGTGGCTTCCAGAGCCGAGGTTTCGATGAACGAAAGCCCCTCTCTTTCAGCAAAACTTTGAGCATCCTCTGTCGCAACAGCTCTAAGATGCTTGAGATCGGTCTTGTTTCCAATGAGCATAATAACAATGTTGGAGTCTGCGTGGTCCCTCAGCTCCTTCAACCAGCGACTCACATTCTCGAATGTGGTAGGTTTTGTGACATCATACACGAGGAGAGCGCCTAGAGCACCACGGTAATATGCACTTGTTATGGCCCTGTATCTCTCCTGCCCAGCTGTGTCCCATATCTGAGCCTTCACTGTTCTTCCCTCAACCTGTAAATTCAATGTTAAATAAATTCTAATTTTTCTTGGTACATTTAATTCAACATAATCAGCAGACAGAAACCATCTAAAAATAATGGCACACTGGATGTTGAGAAACATTTCTGATTCTTAAACATGATTCAGTAAAAAAACCAACCCTGCACAGTAGGGTTGATGACAATTTAGCAACTGATAACATCTTGAAAGAGCTAAGAATTTACTGTTGCAGACACGTTTTAAATTGGCAATAGAGCCAACCCCAGAAATACATGGGAAGAAGTCGTAAATAATCAGCTAACAGATGTAGGATTTTGAAATATCAAGATTCAAAAGTCGATAATCTTGCATTCTCTCAATTTGAAAGATTCTTTTAAGTATAATATAACATCGCAACATCAATTTTAATGCATCAAAACAATTTGAGAAATTGGAGTACCAGAATTTAAGAAGAGAATGCTAAACTTTTTTATTCTTGAATATACAACACATAGAGAGTCTACCTTAATGTTTGTTACGCATAAAAAGAATATGATAACAGTACATACAATTCATACATCTTTTTCTGACTTTTTCTAAGCAGCCTGAGAATAAACCAAAACAACAGTTGCAAACAAGCCAATACAACTGTCAAGTTGATGCTCCCAGAATACCGTACATATGACATTGTAGCACTTTATACATGGAAAGTTCCACAAAGCTTTGCACAGATGACAATTCCCCTATTTCCGTCCATTTGATTTGTTTCACCCAAGGCCGAATACTGCTATGAAGCCATAAGAGCGACATATGTCAAACTCTCATGTAACTCACACGATAAATAAAAACCATAGAACCTGGATTTTGGATTTTCAGCCAGGTGATAATTATCATTTAGAGTAGTGGATAAGATTAATTATATCCAGAAGCATGTGGCTATCTCTCTCCTCCCAAATCAAGTATGCACAAACAAGGTCATGCAACTAGTGTTCGAAGGTGCAAGAAACAAGTATGCACAAACAAGTATGTGGCTATCTCTCTCCTCCCAAATCAAGTACATATGCACAAACAAGTATGTGGCTATCTCTCTCCTCCCAAATCAAGTACATATGCACAAACAAGTATGCACAAACAAGGTCAACTACTTTCAGGCCTATCTAATAAGTGTGAGACATAGGTTGCCCTTGCTCTCCTCACATTCATCAATCTTAAAGAAACATGTCCTCTTTCTGTACCAGAACTTAACAATAATTACAAAGATCACATAAAAAATAAAAAGGTGCTTCAATCTCTTGACAGTATTGAAAATCATGTGAGCTTACAAAAGAAGCCTTTCCCACGCCGTTCCTTGCACAACATAAGGACTATATTGTCCAGGTTGACTGGCAAATAAGGCATCACCTTTTAGTCAATTTGCAGTTTAGATACGACTTTGGGAACATTGTTAAGGCCCGGCCTTTGAATTTCTATCGACACTCCAAAAATTGACATGACAAGAGTATGTGTCTTACATGTGCCTTGCAAATGTCTTAAATGTTGTCACATCATTTTCCCATCACTGGAAAATTTGGGGGTGACGAATTTGATACAAACCAAAAGGTGGAGTATTAATTGAAACGTTTCAAAAATTATGTCCAAATTGCAAATTGACTGAAAGGTGATAACATTACTTGGCAATCAACCCAAATAATAATCCAGACAAAGTAAGTAGTTCGTATAAATGGAACTAAAAGGAAAAGAATTTCAATACTCAGAACTCTCTGATGACCATTTTCAATGGGATCATAACTTTACACAAACATATACAACGATGTTCTAGCTAGGTACTGCAGTTAATGGACTGAAAAATGTTTTCTATTTGCGTGTGTGATTTTGCGCCTATATATAGTAGATTGATATTGAAATTGCACCAAAACCCATAATTATTTACGGCAGAAGTGCATAATTGCAGTTATTAATAAACAACCCACAAACAGCTATTGCATACAAGATCTGCCCTCACAACAAAGAGATCTAGATATCCAAAACCCACAAATAAAAACCAATAATTCGAATCAAAACGACCAAAATTCACTCAATTCAAGCAATCTAAGGACACGTGGCCTCAATAACGCAACGATTCCACCACAATAAATCACATACTAAGAATAGCAGAAGCACAAAAAAATGGAAAAGTTAAAAATTGAAAACCTGAAGAGTGCGGGTAGCGAACTCGACGCCGATGGTTGATTTAGATTCCAAACAAAATTCGTTGCGCGTGAATCGGGACAGCAAGTTCGATTTCCCGACGCCTGAATCGCCGATCAATACAACTTTGAACAAGTAGTCATACTCGTCATCGGCTCTCCGACCCATTTATCAAGTCAAGATAAAATCAAATCTACTGAAACGATCAAATGTTTTTGCTGCCTTACGGTTTTTGGCAGTAATTGATAGCTATGGAGTGAGTTTTATTTGATTTATTTAAATAAATGGTTTTCATGTAATGGCCGAAACGCCCTTGGATTTTCTGGAAATATCTGAATTTGCTAATTTTTAGCAACTTTTCAAATTTTGAATTTTGAATAATGGATTGTGTGATAGCATATTTGTTTTGTTTGGAATTTTAATTATGGTTATTTTTCGGATTCAACATAACCCGAACATGAATTTTTAATCGATTTAATTCGTAATTTTATTTTCCAATATTTTGAGTACAAGTTCTGTATGTTTATGAAGTGACATTGTTTATTATTCTGATTTTTTAATGGTTTATTTTTTTAATTTAAAAATTAAAATGTTCTCATTATTAATCTATCATTCTTAATCCTGTGATTGGTAGATTTTTGCTAGTAGGAATTAATATTTATTTAATAATAATAATAATTCATCTTTAGTCTATTAATTTTTTGTTGTTACCAACCATTGTCCGTAGTCATTTATAGGGATGTCAATTTAGCTCGAAATCGACGGGCCGACATGAATAGACGGGGAGAAGAATGAGAGATAAGGCCTAATATTTTAGTATGGAAATATAAAACCTGATTGGCCCCAACCTAAAACTGCTCAAGCCAAATAGAATTAGCTTGAAAATCGTGTGGATTGGCCCAATTAACAACCGATATAATCCTTATTCTTTTATTTTCTTTTATTTTGATAATAAGATTTAGTGCTTGTACATTGTGCTTTTACTTTATCCAACGTCAAATAAAAAACTTTATAATATGAAATTTGAAGAAATATAATCATTCCTTTAAATAGTTAGTAATTTATTAATAGTATTATTTTAGTTTGTGTTGAAATGCCATTTATTTTTATGAAGTTATATATTTTGATTGAGAAAATACAATCAACTTTTTATTAAAACTAGGTTTTGTCAATCGTGCAATGCACAAAATTAGTTTTAATTAAATAAAATATAAAAATAATCATAACAAATTAGGAAAATAAAATGTTAATATTAAATGT
>JAYJMF010000017.1:2682542-2745182 GCA_036873715.1 Salvia sclarea
TGACGATGGTATAATATATAGTGTATCTAATACTTTTATAATATGATTGTATTTTAAAATTGGAGACTACAATAAGTTAACTTAGGGCAATATTTAAATTGTAATCTTGCAGTGGCCTAGAGTCACTCTTAATTATTTTTCTATTTTTTTTTTGGTTAGGCTAATATTGAGTTGGGCCTTAAAAATATACATAGGTATAAAGAATTTTTTTGGGCAGCCATGCTATAGATCCGCCTCTGAAAATATAAAAACCTTAGAATGGGTTTTGTCTAATGATAAGTAATATTGATACACCTACATTCCTTATATCACAAGCAAGTAATACTAGTATATGTAATTCCTCGAAAAAAATACTAGGATTTAGCTAAAAAGATAAACTATCTTTTTTTGGACCTTTTGTTTATATTATTTTAAAAGCAACATTACTTTTGGAGATGTGGGCTGTTGCATTTTGAAGGCCCATCATAATTCTAATGCCAATTGGTTTAATTGTTTGGTTTCTACTTGATACTCATAAGAAATCAAACAAAACTTGTTTTTCCATACGAACGCCGGCCGTTTCGAGACCAGGGTTCTTTTATAATCTTCCTTATATTAAATTTCAACCTGCATATATAGTTTTGTGGGTTCGTTTATAACCCAAATTGACGATATAGTTTTGTAGTAATTGTTTCTGCACAAGAAGTTGACGATATAGTTTGTCTCTCTCTTCTTTGATACACCTACATGCATAGTTACAAAAACTGCGTTTTTAAAACAATAGTATCTTAATAACATCTATATATACGCGACAGCATTTATCCTACATGTAGACGGGTAAAAATTAATTGGTTGGTAAATTAATATTTATTTTATTATAATTCATCAATTATATCGTTATTAAAATATTTATATTTTCATTTATAGATAAAATAGCACAAACTCTTTTTAGAGGTAGAGATGCATGTACATTTTTTATTCAATAATAATTAATAACTGCAAATTGCAATCCAATAATATTTTTAGAAAATAATTACAATTTTCACAACTATCTAGTATAATAGAAACAATTAATAGTCATTAATTGGGTTATCAGAATATAGGTTGTACTATAGTGTGGTGGTTGTGAATTAGTTTTCCTTTTTAATTTATTCGCCATTTCACTGAAATAAATGTGTGTGTTTAATGTTTGGTTTATATTTGTGTACAATACATTAGAAATTAAAAGTACCAAGAATTTTATTTATGATATATATATACTACTATATCATTTGTTTTACAAAACATGCTTCAATTATATATATAAGATGCTAACTAATTATCTAGATTCTTTTCTTTTTTGAAAAAAAAACGTGCATAATCAAAGTCTTAATTTTATTACAGTTTTTATACATATTTGTTACACAAGTTATATTAATCCTAGACCATAGAAAATAAAATGGTCCCATTCCCACCATGTGTGACACAGAATTGAAGACCAAATAATTCCGTCTAGCTCATGTTTCTTCAGACAACACGTGGGTCTAACGGTAGCTGGTTACCATTAAATTAACATCACAAACTACACATACATCTTCTTAATTAGTAGTAACATATATCTACTAAACACTGGGAGATTATGTCCTAAACAAGCTTGAATTAGCAAACACACATAAATATATATATCAAACCAGAATTTGGCGCGACTTGTTGGCGGACATGAGAGTGAGAATAAGGTAGAGAATAAGACCCAAATACGACATGGATGAAGCCGCAGTCGCCTTGTTGCAGAATTTCCCAAAGTAGCCGCAAATCGCCACCCACCCGGCGTGGCTGTTGCCGTATTTCCCGACGTATCCCACCGCCGTCGCCGCCGCGCAACTCGCCATCAACAGCAGCGTCACCATCTGCCACGATTAATTAATTAATTTCCACTACTCAATTTTCACTAATTAATTAGTTAAAGAATGCACCAAATCATGCAGGAACATGTAGAAATAGTATGCCGGATCCACAGCCTTGTTGCCGATGTAGGCCATGAACAGTGACAGGATCGTCAAGGCACACACGATCAGATTTGTGTATGCGAAAAACCTGATCAAAGCACATTATACTATTATATGGAGTATCTTGTTTTAATAAATGGGAAATGGTTTGAATATTAAGTGGAAAATTAAAAAATATTACTTGAAAGAGGGAGAGTAACTGTATCGGGCGTCGACTTGGATGCCGAAGACGACGGAGGTCTGTTTGGCGGTGAGCATGATCCAGGCGGCTGCGAGAGTTGCGGCGGCGGCAAAAACCCTAAGGGAAATCTGGGAGAGGAAGAAGAGTTTGTGAGTTTTGAGGGGTGGGAGATGGAGGGATTTCTCATCTGCTGGTGTTGTTGTAGACATTGTAGTTGCAGATCTCTTTCTCTCAACTGCAACAGCAAGAGTTTATAAATGTAATGAATGCACAGATTAAGCAAAGCGGTGGCACAAATTTAAGGAGTGATGATGATGATGATGGTGGGTAGTTTATAGAGGAGAGAGGGATCGGAGGAGTTATGATTTAAATGCAAACGTGGTAGACTACTTCAATTCCTACAAAAAAGGTAGGTTCGATATTTAATACGCTTCATTAACTGTCATCGATCAAATTCAACTATAGATATATGTATGTCTCACATTTTTGCTCTACTAATCTATGGCTTCTCTAATTTACAAATCTAGCTAGATTGTGATTTCCATGGATTTTATATCATGTAACAAGACAATATATCTACTCTACTTTGTGAATTAATTGTTATGTATCGCATCTAATCTTTTTTTTTTCTTTTTCATGACACGTTATGTACGAAATACTATAATTAATGTTTTTTTTTCCTATTCAACTTTTCCTTCGCAGTTCATCATCCAATTAGTATATAGTCACTTCTTTAGAGAAGTACTATCTGTTAGTCGTCAATTAACAGTCATCTTAATTTTATTGTCATGGCATGATCATGTCATTCTATACGATCTTGCAATCTCTTATTTGCACACAGTTGTACATGTGTGCTATAATATTGTTGTGTTATAATACTATATATTCATTTAACATTAATTTATGTCTAGTGACATATTGATGATAAGCGTTTATGATAGATATATCGATCTTGATGTTATATGATGATAACATATTAATTTATGATATATAAATTATGTAGTCATATATCATATTGAATTATCATGAAACAATTGTGTCACATGACAAAATTTTGACATTTTGTCATCCATTATGATGTTGTCTCGTCGTTTATAGTATTGTGTCACCGGCATTTGTTGGGATGCCTTGAATTATTCTCCCGGTCCGCACTATCTCCCGCTTCGCACACGGGGGTCTCCCTTGCCTGGGGGTGCAGGGGGTCGGAGGCGCCCCCGGCCCAAACGGTATACAGTATTGGGATTTAGTATTCATGTTGGGCTGAGCCCGTCTGATGTATTCTCTTAGTACTATATATATGGTCTTAGAGATCTGTAATCTGTAATCTGAAAACCCTAGCCTCCATAGTGAAATCTGTTCTTCTCTCTGCCCGTGGACGTAGCCAATTGGTGAACCACGTAAATCTGTGTCTTCTTTACGTTTCTGTTTTCTGTTTGTGTGCTCTTTAATCCTATTCCGTCACAACACATATCAGATTAATTCTCTAAAGCGTTTCAAAACAATGTATGAATCTTTCTATATTATTTTGCATTTAGATATTAGAATATTGTAAAGCTCAAAATACCAAGTCCGATAACAAAATTGACAGACATTTCAAATCATGGGGCTTCAAAAGCCTCGGACAATTGTGCATTTTGAGAAGTATTAGATTCAAACTTTTGTGACAAAATAAGATTAATTTTTCAACAAATTGAGAAATTGTGACATTATTATAATATTTTAAAATTTTAAATTAATTACTGACAAAGTGGAATTTTGAAATTTAAATTACGATTATCTATATATAGTCAACATTAAACCTTAATGATGTATTTAGTCAAGCTGGTCATACTTTCAAAATCATCAACGGTTGGAATAAAGACTAAATTTGTCTTGGCATTTGATATATTTTCTTTCTCCTATTTTATCGGATGGATGATTGTTTTAGGGGATGGTGGAAAATATTTATGGGCGACCCTTTTTTCCTCAATTTCAATTTAATTATTATGGAGTTATTATAAGAGAAGTTGGTGTAATGGATTTAATTTTTGATCTTAAAGGACATGACACATGAGACATAAAATGTGATATAAATTTGCTTATCTTTTTTGTGATTGGTTTTCTTATTAAAAAGTTCGCTTATCTTTATTTGCAACCAAATAAATCACACTCCATAAGAAAAAAAAAAAAGCTATGAAGTCAATTGGAACGTCTTCGGTTCTATTTAATGCGTGAGGCAAAAAGTGAAGAAAAAGAAGCGAGGAAGGTGATTTACAATTCCTTTTTTTTTTTTTAATTTAATTAATAAAAAAAGAAGTAATTTAGAATTAACGTAGGCTGACAATTGAATTGGGTATATACGTACAAATTGTATACATAGACGCACAAAATCCTCTCTCGTCACTCCTCTCCCAGGTTTCTTCTTCTCTCTCTAACTTCCCCTCTTTGCTCTCTTTCTTTGTCTTTCTCTCTCTCCTGCATGGCCGTCCGGAAATACAATTTTCACAATTAGGGCTCAGGGGGAGAAACACAATCGATCGCTGCTGAAAACCGCGTTAAGATGTAATTTTAGGGCTTTGAAGGGTTATCTTGACGGGAATCGAGTTAATTGCGGACTAGTTTATTATTGTAATTAAATCTAGAATTGGTGTTAGGGTTTTGTCGCGCATGAAGGGTCCTCTGGATCGAACGAAGGTGGTGCTGCGGCACTTGCCGCCGACGATTTCTCAGTCAAACCTTGTCGAGCATATTGATTCTCGCTTCTCCGGCCGCTACCATTGGTTTGCTTTTCGACCCGGGAAATCTAGGTAAGGTTTTAGTTGCGTTTATGCTCACGTGGGACGCGTTGATTGCACTTGCCTTTTCTTGGTTTGATTAGTTATTTGTTTTGGCCTTGTTGGGTGTGTAAGAATGTGTACTTTTGGGGAGGGTTGTCTGTTAGGTATTTGCTGCTTAGTTAAGAAGCAATGAGGGTGCGCATTCTATTGGCTGCTTTATCTGCAACTTTCTTGGCCAGGACTCAGGTGTTGGAACTTTAGTAAGAAGTTTTCTTTAATCTGGTGTTTATTGGTTCTGCTCTGATTATGAGAAAGTGTCCAGTCAGGAAGATATGTTGAATTTTTGTTGGGAGCTATTCTTGTTTGAAGAACCTTAGTATCCTAGGAAAGTCGTTAGATGCATTCATATGTTGTCAAGGTGCTAGGTGGAATTTTGTGCTTTTGCTGCTATGATCTGCAGGCAGCTGCTTTACTTTTCAGTTTTGGTGGTTAGGATTTCCAAGTGCCAAAATTAGTCTATCCCTGTTGGTTTTATCTCTGCTCCTTGTTTTTTATACCGACTTAATGTTGATATTGGTATTGTGTAGTTTGGTTAAGCATAATTTCCTCATTTATGTTTTCTATGTTATGCAATAAAATAAGATTCATTTGTATAGATGTAAGGATTATATTTATATTTCAAGATTTAAATGCACAAAATATGGTGCTAAATGACACAGAGACCTTAAAAGTAGCTAAGTTCGCTTGTCGATGTGGTTGATGAGGTTCAAGTATCTTTTTTGGTATGACCTTCTGGCTTTGTTTAATAGTTTGACAGTTGAATTCTCAAACATTAAAGTTGCATCTGCAGCTATTACTGGTTTGGTTCTCGTACCATTTAGGATTCTTGGAAAATTGGGATCAAGCTTAACTCTTTTTCTATCTGTTTTGCCTCTATTTAACATTTCTGTTCTTTACAATCTGTGAGCTAATGCTAGTTAAAGAGCTGTTGTTAGCTCTTAGTACTGCGCAACCGCAGTAAAGTTTTTGGCGAACTAAAATAAATGTGGAGAGTTCTGGAATAAATCGGTCTGCAATTGTGTTAATAAATGCGTTTTTTTTTCTTTTTTCGGGGTGTCTTGCGTTGATGAAAAAAGGTATTGATATTTAGCTTTGATGATTATTTAGATTTTAGGAATTTAGTGCCTGTTTTCTGTTGGTACATGCTTCTAATGCTTCTGAGAAGAAAGATGTCCGACTTTTCGTTGCTGCATATGGTTTCCATGAATGGTTTCTTAGGACTTAGGGTTCACTGCAACCATGACAGTTTAAAAGCCATTACTTATTGCACACGGACAATCCTTTACCTTTTTTTCATCTTGTATTGTTTGGTAAAGTGTATTCTCTACAGAGGTCTTGGTTGTATTTGGTCACCATTGACCTCCACAAGTTGGGTGCTTGTAATCCACATGTTATTTGGAAGTGGAGAGATCAGGTCTATTGGGTTTGAGAAACTATTTTCTTGGGTGTTTGCCTCTTTACCGATATGAGTTGTGTTTAGCATTTTAGAGTTTTTTTTTTTTTTTTTTTTTTTTTTTTAAATATGTGAGTTTGTCTTGGTCCCTGTTTTCATGAGCTAAGATGTTCCCGTGAAGCATTAACAGTTTAACACATGAGTAACTCTGGTTTCCTCTCTGAATGTTTAAATTTCTCTCTGCAGCCTAAAGCATTTAAAATACGGTAGAGCTTACATTGACTTTAACAAGCCAGATGATGTGATTGAGTTTGCCGAGTTTTTTAAGGGCCATGTGTTTGTCAATGAGAAAGGTAATGTTCAGAACATTTTCTCTTCATTACGAGAAACTAAATAAATTTTTTATCTGACTGGATGACCTTCATTCATCTCCCTAGGAACACAGTTTAGAACAATTGTTGAGTATGCTCCTTCACAACGCGTTCCAAAACAGTGGTCCAAGAAGGATGGCCGCGAAGGGACTATACTGAAAGGTAATATATGTCTGCTGATGGCTTGTTAATAAATGCTGTCCAACTTGTGTTAATTGCTGACAAATGTGTAGATCCTGAATACTTGGAGTTCCTTGAATTTCTTGCAAAGCCTGTTGAGAATCTTCCTAGTGCAGAGATACAGTTGGAGAGGAAGGAGGCAGAGCGAGCAGGTCAGTCTTAATCAAATGTTAATTCATGTTCTGAAGGCAACAAGATCATATAAAATTAAAAAATGAGTATACATGTTGTAGGTAATATTTAAGATCTTCTACATGAATCAATTTGCCCCTTTTCTTTTAGGTGCTCCAAAGGATGCTCCTATAGTCACCCCATTGATGGACTTTGTTCGTCAGAAACGAGCTGCAAAGGGTGGAGCTCGGGTAGGTCTCATAACTTTTTGAGGGCGATTGACAATTCCTTCTCCTGCTTGAGAAATATTGAAGTAGATAGATTGGTGTACTTGCGAAGTAAAGATATTTTTCACCTTTAAGTATTTCTGGGTGGAGATCATGGGGTGTTCGTATGTAGGGAACTTTTTTGGTGGGGTTAGGGGTGCGTCTGTAATTCTATTATGCTTTCCTCAATCGAAGTTGTTGGGGAAAATATTTCATTTGCTCCGTGTGTGAGAGAAATATGCATTGCAGCATGAGCATGAATAGACCTTTGTTCACTCTTGGTCAGGGAAGTTGTTTGGCTATTATTGATTTCCAGCTCTGGCTATCATGTTGTATGTTGACTCTTAGAGGATGTAAGAAGCATGAGTGAATGTTGTGCGTGACAGAATATGAAAGTTACAGAGGAAAAAGATTTCCTTAGGAAGAGTTCTACTGTGATAAGTAGGTCATTGTGATATGAATGTCATAGAGACTGTGACAAGTAGGTTTTTATGGCTTGGAGGTTTTATGCTATGTTAATTGGCTAGGACCCATATGACCTTTTTTGTCTGAGGGTTTGGTGGTCAAGCGAAAAATGTTTGAAGTAATTGAGACAAAGTTAAGTTGATTAATTCAAATAAAATTGTTTTAATAAAATTGGAAGCTAGATTGTGATAGCTTTAATATTGTAATGATTCCACGGCCCTGGCCAGAGCATGATTAACAGGGCCATGGCCAGGCTTTTGGATCACCGTGCAGAGGAAGATCATTCTTGCCTGGACTTTACCAGCTGCAATGGCTGGGAAACTATCTGAAAAACTTGAATAAGTACTTTTTCTGAATGATAGATTGCATAATTTGAACTTGTCTTTGTTCTCAAATTCTTTTTCAATATTTTAAATGCTTTCACTTGAGGCCATGGCTTTTGCTTGTGACTCTTACCCAAAAAGTATATGAAGCCTACTTGTTTTTATGATTCAATTTCGTTTCTTATTTATTGTACTTCTTGCATTTTACTTAGGATTAAAGTTCGGGTTTAGATCACTTTTTGTTGCAATGGTTCTTATTTGTCTTCTTGCTCTGCTCCATGTGGTGCCTTATACCCTTTGGACTGGAACTCTTACACCTCTAGTCAGCAGCATTCTCTGAAATAATCTCTCAAATGCTAACTGCTATTTTTCGATTTTTATTGCTGTAGTATGGTAATTATAATGTTTCTGTCACCACTCCTTTTAGTTCTATTTTTTTGGTATAGTTTCTATGTATTCCTGATTTCTCTTAAAATTTGATAGAGGACTGTGATGAATGGGAAGCCAGCTAGAAGAGTTGGTGGAATGTCATCTAGAAATCCAGTCTCTGGTTCATCAAAGAGAGGCTCAGAGAAGAGGACATCTACTACCATGGTAAATGGATTTCTTTGATGGGATTCTTCAGACTGCTATTGATCGAGGTGTTGAGATTCACACCCATTAACAGACATGGATGGTTGTTACTTCCCTTATGGATTTTGATAATGGGTATCAGTGCTCGTAGATCAGTTTTTTTGGACTCTTCTCATCTTCATGACATGTTCACTGCGCTCAATGTTGCATTAGAACAGTAATCCAGTTGTCTATTTACTGGATTTGATATTTTGGCACTAACGTCTCATTCTGTTGTATTTTGAGCAGTATGTATTAAGGGACAGTTCCAAGATTATTGGCAACAAAGATAAATCAGCTTATTCATTGGTTCGTAAACAAGACGATCAACAGCTGAATGACAAGTCTATCAATACAGCATCCATATCAGGAAATGATGGAGTAGAAGGGGAAAATGGTATTTTTCTGCTGGATTTTGGAATTTTAAATGCTGATAATGTCCTGTTTATCTGCTAGATTATCCAAAGTCATTTTGGTTTTGAATTTCTCGCTGTAACTGTCTTCTGGCTCTTTGAACAACACAACTTTGGGTTTCCATATAAGCTCGATGAAAAGATGAGGAATAATGGAGCATAAGGCCGTGGTTTGTCTAAGATCTCTAATGTTCACACCTGTTTGCTATCATTCTAGTTCCTCGAATGCATGAATGATAGTGGTTAGAAGTCTAATTTCCATTGGCATGTGTTTTAAAGTTGTTTTTTGAAAAAAAGATACTGTTTCTCTACTCAAGTTCAAGTTTTGCTGAAGCAAGTAACGGAGTCTGTCTGACACTCTGACTATAAGAAAGATAATCTATTTCCATATTTAACTTTTTCATTTTATTTTCTTTTGTGTTCATCACCACCTCTTGCAGTCCTTTTATGCTATGCTATTTGATTTCTTCTAGGAGGTACAGGATCCACCAGTACTGGGAAGAAGAAGATCCTACTTCTAAAAGGAAAAGAAAAGGAAATTCCTAATGTAAGCCTTCTATGGTTTTGTATTATGGTTTGTGAGTAGAGTACCTAGGAAGAGGAAAGAGGTTTCTCTAATCAGCTAGTAATTGCATATTCAGCAATGTTCCTTTTTTGACTATATGATCATAATGAGCACTGGCAGTTTTGATGGGATTGCAGCAAAGTTAGGTTTTAGTAGTACCATCAAGACATCAACCATTATCTAGCCACTCCATTCTATACAAGTTTGAAGTAAATTGCATCATCGTGAGCAGCTTCAATGTTTTCGTTCTTAGAATCACAATGTATTTGCAAACTTAAGGATTCTTGTAATCTTCGAGACATGGTCAGAGTTTGGTTATTGTTTCAGACTGGTCCTAATGATTAATTTCACTGAATTCTGAATTAGATGAACTCCATCACAGGGAGGAAAAGTATATGAAATTGCTATCTTAGTTGGAATTGTTATTCCTTTTCCTCCAATTTCTTTGATATCTCGGTTGGGTTTCTTTATTATACCTTGTTTGCATCTTATTTTTCTAATTTGACTACATTAGTGGGTGGACTTATTCTGGTCTTTCTATTGTTCTTAGGTATAAAAGTCTAGGGTTTATGGCCTATAAGTATCCACTTTCATTAGCACTAGGAAAATGATATCATGTCAAGTGCCTTGCAATTTTCTTCTCTATAGATGCTCTTTCATATGAACATGAAATTTCAGTGTCTCTTATTGTTTAGTTATAATCTTGTTCTTTTAAAACTCTGTTATGTGTAATGTAGATATTTTCTGGTCCTGATGACTCATGATTGATCGGTTTCTCTTCTAAAGCACATTGCTATGAATACACCTATAATCATGCTCACCAACACCACTAAAATGAGAATTTGCCAAATGTTACTTTCTGTGTTGTGGAGGCAAGCTGACATCTTGGTTATCATGTCCTGGCCTTAGCATCTCTGAGATAATAATGGAAGGAAGAAGACATGATTTCATTTGTATGTTATCTGTAGGTTTCTGGCGGTCCGTTACTGCAACATAACACAGTCTCTCCTGAGAAAGCTGCTCCCCCAAAACATAGTCAGCAGCGCGAAGCTAGTGGAAAGATAATCAGGAGCATTCTTCTTAGCAGGGATAATCGTCAAAATCAACCATCTTTGGGATCACAATCAGAACTGCGTATCCAGTCTCCTAATCAGGAAAGAGATAAGAAACCTCCTCGTCCACCGAGTCTGCAATCACTTCAGAAGGATACTAATGGAGCTCCTGAGGATAAGTTAGTCTCCAATGATATGCATGCTGTCCCCACTGAGAAGCAGGAAAGACGGGCGAGGAACAAGGATAGACCTGATCGTGGTGTTTGGACTCCACTTCGACGTTCAGATGGATTACATTCAAGTGACGAATCATTACAGCAAACATCTGAAATAGGGGATTCTGCAGAAGGTGTATAATAAGTGCAATTTTATTGGATTGCGCTGGCGATAGGTTTTACATAAATTCAAGTGATTATTATCTTTGTTGACATCTCACCGTTAAGAATTGATAATTATAAGTTTTGCTTTAGGCAGCTTCATTTGCTACTATCAAGCATAAAACTGATAATGATGTGTGTTCTTTTCAAGGCGCTTAGGTTTACATAATTGTTTATGCCTTTCAGGAACTCAAGTTGAACCGAAACAAGATATGCTTGTCCGTGGAGGCGAATTCAGACCCCTAGGAAGTGGTCGTGGTAGGCATTACTCATCTGACAATGGTGAGTGTTACATTTAAAGTTTTGGGCAAGAAGTGCATATATAATCCGTTACATTTGTAAGTTGCAAACTGATGGTTTACGAAATACTTTAGGCCCTTATAGGCACGGGGTTCGCCGTGGCGCAGCCTATAATGTGAAGGAAGCAGATGGCCCTTCCACTGTGGAGGGAAAATCTTCAAAAAGGGGAGGTTCTTCTGGCTATGGTTCTCATGAGGTTTGTAGATTGCTACACTTCAACAACTTTCAGTCTCATCATTAGTTTGTTGTGCTAATATATATTTCCATGACATTACAGAAACAAGTGTGGGTCCAAAAGTCCAGTTCAGCTACATAGTTTGGTTGCATATGGTGAGCTTCAGCCGTAATATCTGGTTTTCCCTTTGATTTTGATTCTCTTGTCTCTTTTAGTCAAATATAGCCATTATAACTTATCCATTTCTCCATGCACAAGAAATTATTGGCTCCAGATAGCATAATTAGTAAGACCAGTTAATCTTGAATTAGTTAGTGTTGTGAGGAGAACAACCGTCCAGTTTATATATTTATTTCACAACTCATGCTTTCTGGGCCAGTCCTTTAAAACAGTCGATTGGATTTACATGTGATTGAAACTACCTGCTGATTGAAATTTGACTTACAAAGAGAAACTGAAATGTGTTTATGGTGTTTGGTTGTTTTGGCAATCTATCCCCTTGGTGCAACTGAATCTTAGGTGACTGCAGTAGCTGTTGAGAACTAAAATTTTGCAATGTTCTGAGCGAGTGTTTGAAATGGGTGATTTTGCAGTGAAGTGCTTTTGTGAATTGCCATATTGAAGCATAAAATCAGGAGTGTTGTCTTGCCCGACAGATTATCCTGCAGATGCAGGGTATGTGGAGACAGATGTCTTTTGCATGGAAGACCATAGAGGCATTCAGTTTTGCCTGAATGCTACAGACGGTGTATTTACTGGTTGGTGGATTAAGATCCTAAGTCGAAGATGATGGTCAGGGGAAAGAGCAAGAAGTTGAGGAAGTGAATATGTCAAGCATATAACACCACCATATGATATTGATCGGTGTCCCTTTGGTAGGTTTATACTAATTGACAGGGCTATGCATCTCCAATTCTTGCCATTGATTCACTGGCTATCAGGGATGACTTTGGTTCGCTGAACTGTAAATACAAATCTGAAGTGGGGTGTACTGCTACTGCTATATATATATGTTTTGTCCAGCGGTCTGCTATCTGGTTCAGTAAATTTACCATTATAGCCCTGGTTAGTACCGGGATTTACTGTATCCAGCTTTGTTTAAACCCAGTTGTAAGTGGTTTTAGTTGTATGATACCAACTATAAAAATCTTTTGTGTGTATCCTGGTTCTGGAGCTTTGAGGAAAGGAATTAGGAATGATTGCCAGTGCTGGACAGAAATGGTTGTTGGTTTGGATGAAATAGAATGAGCTTTTCAAGGCATCTCACTTTCTTTCTTTTGACGCAATCTCTTACTTCTAGATTGGTCTGGAAAATGAACTTGATGAATGAACTAATATGTTGCCTTCTAAAAATGAGTTTCAATTTCAGAAGTGTTTGATGAAACTCATCCAACATGTTTCTTTTTTCTTTATTCAGAAAATTTATATTAATATTATACTAATTGGACCCAATATTTATTGCAAAAATTATTTCTCGTTGCAACAAGATTTTACCAACTATTGACGATTACAGGACGTTGCTCTGGATTTTAAATCTAAAGTAATTAATTACGTAATTTGGGGGTCTTTTAGTTAAACACAATACTACAATGAAATTAAACAACATAATGAAAAGTACTATTTTGTATTATGGTCCCTCTTTACCGCACCACTGAGCCTCTTCCCCTCTGATTGAGAGGTGTTCATGATTACGATTTTGCTCATTTGTGGTTCGAAATTATAGAATTGCGATTTCCCAAAAATGGCCACGCTGTAAAAAATATCAAAGCAATATTAATTCCATTCGAACTAAAGACCACTAGAAAATAAGTACCTAATGGGGTAGCGACTTGATTTTATTTGCGAGAAACTAGCAAAAAACATTAAAGTAGAACACCTCCTAGCAAGATTGATGAATTAGTAAATTGTCTATAATTATTGTTTACATATCTACTAGTTGAGTTTGGCGGGTCCGCCACAATATTTTAGATAGTAAACTAAGATTATAGTTACACGTTGCTAAAATTGTAGATTAGAATATACAACTTAACTGCATTAGGTAATCTATTCACCATATTTATGTACTAAGATACGTAGGTACAGGTGTTTGTGTGTGTGCGTGATTAATGAATAAGGTTAAAGGTTGTAGACTTGTAGCCTTCTGTATGCGGCCTCGAACATTCAGATAATATAATTTACTTTTCATATGTTAATGCGCATGCGACTATGTTAACTAACTGAACCGATCAATGAGAAAAAAGCAGAAGAAAACTCTTTTAGGAAATGAAAATATTATTTTTTTTCCTTCTAAATCTTTTTGAATAAATAATTGCAAATTCTTTTTGAGGCCACCCTGTCCTACCCTACCTATGTTACTGCTTATTAATAATTAGATTATATACGAATTGAATTCTTGTTTATTTTGAGTTGTCTAGATTGTGTATTTTGCATATGCTATAATTTTATAAAGGGAGCAGCGCAGCATCCACATATAGGCGTGACCGTTGAAGCAAGCACCACGTCGCCATTCCTTAACTGCCACCAATTAACCGATTTCACTTTTACACACACAAACAGCCCTTCAACACTCATCCATGGCGTTGGGAGTCACTGCTGCTACCGTGCCTCTAAGGCCTTGTGCTGCTTTCACCTTCAATTCCAAATGCAGCAGAAGCAGAAGCAGAATTTCTGCCCAAAT
The DNA here is from genome assembly GCA_036873715.1 of Salvia sclarea. Classification (NCBI taxonomy): domain Eukaryota; kingdom Viridiplantae; phylum Streptophyta; class Magnoliopsida; order Lamiales; family Lamiaceae; genus Salvia; species Salvia sclarea. The sequence goes on from JAYJMF010000017.1 coordinate 2,696,784, forward strand.
TTCCTCTTCCACTCCCACCTCTCCAACTCTCACCCAAACCTTCCCAGGTTTTCTCCCTCTATCTCTTTCATATAAACATTTTGTGCCCAGTATTTGGTTGATATATGTTTTCTAGTTCATGTAACTTTTTAGCTAATGCCTCGAGCCCACAGACTGATTATTTCGTACTTGTTGTTGAAGCTCGGATACATAACATTGGAATCCAATTACATTTTGATCGGACCCCATAGAGAAAGAATCACCACTGGAGAGTTAATAGGAGGAAAATACTTCTTCATACAAACCTCTCAAAAAGTAGTAGACTTTGCACTTTATAGTCTTATATGGGATCACTTAAGCTTAAATTTCATAACAGATATCAGGAGATATGAATTAAATAAATGATAACTGTGTCCTAAAGTCTTTTATATAAGAAGTCTTGTGATGTTTGACTTGGTTGTAAGTCCATGGAGACATTTGAATATTTCTGCAGATTGATTTGCAGGCAAACCAGAGGCAGATGTCATAGTTATAGGAAGTGGCATTGGTGGACTGTGTTGTGGTGCGCTCTTAGCTAGATACAATCAAGATGTGTTGGTATTGGAAAGCCATGATTTTCCTGGGGGTGCTGCACACTCATTTACCATCAAAGATTACAAGTTTGACTCTGGTCCATCTTTATTCTCCGGTTTTCAATCAAGGGGTCCTCAGGCGAACCCTCTAGCTCAGGTATGTTAGTGTTGATATTGCTTCATTTCTTGAAATTAACTTTTTTGCTTTTGTGTGAGACTGTGAGTGATACATAGTAAACGCCAGCATAAAAAAAAATCTAAACTGGCAGTATCTATCTAGAAGGTTTAACGTTGTGTTTGCCGTGAGGTTAGGTGTCTCACAGATTTGGTAATGAGTGTACAAAGTTAGACTAAATGCACCTATAAGATGTGTATTCTTGTATATTTTGAAGGTCCTTGATGCATTGGGTGAATCACCTCCCTGTGCAACCTACGACTCATGGAAGGTATACATACCAGAAGGTGAATTCCTGTCTCGCATTGGCCCAACTGAATTTTTCAAGGTAAACTTTCCTCAATTGCCATTTTCATCTCATGATTCTGCAGTATTATCCTGAGGTTACATGATTCAAGATAGATGATAAAGACAATGAGCTAAATTAGAGAAAATGAATTGTATAATTGCATCTTCTCTTTATAATGCCGACCAAAATGACGTTCCCATGGCACTACAGATTGTAGAGTTCCCGTGATATTGGGTTCTGATTACAGAAATAATATGGTTAACTATTGCATTATTTTGCAGGATCTACAAGCATATGGTGGTCCAAATGCTGTACAAGAATGGAGAAAACTTCTTGTGAGTACAAGTGAATCTTTGATAAATTTTAAATTTTTTTAAAGATGCTTCAATATCTGTAAGCGCATGTGTGCTAATATAGATCTTACTTAAAAGTTAACTTTATACTATTATAGGATGCAATTTTACCATTATCTGCAGCTGCGATGGCCCTTCCTCCGTTATCCATTAGAGGTGATTTGGGTGTTCTTTCAACTGCTGGTGCTAGATATGCCCCCTCCCTCGTCAAGTCTTTTCTTCAAATGGGACCTCAGGGAGCCCTAGGGGCTACAAAGCTTCTCAGGCCGTTCGTGGAGATACTTGACTCGTTGGAGCTAAAAGATCCCTTTGTACGAAACTGGGTCGATCTTCTTTCCTTCTTGCTTGCAGGAGTCAAATCTGATGGTGTACTCTCTGCAGAGATGGTAACCTTTGTTTTCAATATCTATCTATCTATCCTATCACATGTAAATGCACTGCTTTTTCCTACCTTTCAAAGAGGAGTATTGAAAGTTTTTGTTCTTACCAGTGCTTCCTTTTTGCAGATATACATGTTTTCGGAATGGTACAAACCGGGATGCTGCTTAGAGTATCCTCTAGGTGGTAGTGGGGCTATTATTGATGCTCTTGTGCGAGGTCTAAAGAAATTCAATGGCCGCCTCTGTCTTAGAAGTCATGTGGAGAGTATTATTGTTGAAGATGGCCAAGCAATAGGAGTAAAGCTAAGAGGTGGACAAGTGAGTAAAAACTCAAAAAAAAAATACTTGTATATTCTTTAACAGATTCTCAAATGTGAGTTATTCAAAATGATTTTGCTCTTTTAGTTTGTTCGCGCTAGAAAGGCTGTAGTGAGCAATGCATCGATGTGGGACACGCTGAATCTGTTGCCAAAGGAAGTTCTTCCACAAACTTATCAGGAGAAGATTAAAACAACTCCGCAGTGTGAATCGTTTATGCATCTACATCTGGGTTTTGATGCAGAGGTGAGTTTTGCTTGATCTACATTTGGGTTTTGACAATCAAGATTGACACTTAGCTTGTATTATTAGAATGTGGCAATATATTTTTCTCATACCTTACTTGTTTTTCGTCGTTTTGGTTGAAAACAATTGTAATGGTTGATTAGGGAATCAGTGAAGACCTAGGGATCCATCACATAGTTGTGAATGAATGGGAGAGGGGAGTTGATGCAGATCAGAATGTTGTTCTTATCTCTGTACCCAGTGTGCTAAGCCCCGACCTCGCGCCCCCCGGGAAACACCTATTGCATGCCTACACACCTGGAACCGAGCCTTTCGAGCTATGGGAAGGCCTTGATCGCAAAAGTGATGAGTACAAGCAACTCAAAGCTCAAAGAAGCGAGGTAGTCTTTCTTAGCTTGAGATTTCTTTGGAGATGTTACAATTTTATGAATTGATAAAATGGTTGGTTTGATATGCAATAGGTGATGTGGAAGGCTGTGGAGCGTGCTTTAGGCCCTAAGTTTGATCGTAGCAAGTGTGAGGTTAAGTTAGTGGGGACTCCATTGACACACCAGAGGTTTCTCCGGAGGAATAGAGGGACGTATGGTCCGGCAATAAAAGCCGGCAAGGCTTCGTTTCCCGGCCACTCCACTCCCGTCTCGCGCCTTTTATGCTGTGGGGATTCTACTTTTCCGGGTATCGGTGTCCCTGCAGTGGCTGCCAGTGGTGCCATTGTTGCAAACTCACTAGTTTCAGTGTCTCAACACTCTCAACTTCTTGATGCTGTAGGATTGTAAGTAACAATTTGTTTACCATCATTGACACTGTTTGATATAATAAATCATACGTAGTATTTCTTTTGATACGAGCTAGGGATGGGAAAATACACAGTGGCATTTGTATGAATAGGCATTTCTTACAACAGCTCTTGTAGCATATGCTCTTTTTATAAATAAGATAAGATGCGCATATTTTTATATATTTAGGTGTAAGGTTGGGATCTACTAGGATCCCTCCCCAGGTGTATGTTTAATGTTTTGCTCCAAGATATGTTGTGCAAGAATTGAAATTTTCTTAATAAAACTTTCTTGCTTTCATTGGATGATGCATGTATAATGTATTAGAGAGTTGTGATGATGAACTATGCTATTTGAATATTTAGAACCAATTGCATATCAAATAGATAATTTAGGTTCTTTGTAGAACATCTATATATTATAAGAGCATGAATTAATTAAAAGTATGTCGGAAACTTTTATTACTTTCGTCATTTTTTTCAAGAGTTAATATATTCTAATAAAATAATTGTGTGTATGAATACAAACTCATAAATATAACACGAGAATTGAAGGATGATCATATCATAGGAGGTATGATGCAAAGAACAGCTTCAATGAAAATAGATTATACTCCTTCCGTCCTATTTGTATTGATCCATTCTCAAAATGACAATTAATCAATATATAAGTGGGACTATATTATTTTATTTTTTCAATAAAATACTCTCTTAATTCTTATGCATTATGTGATGTGAAATATGCAAATGGGCCGGAAGGAGTAATCTTTACTTAAAGCCCATATCCAATGCTCTGCCTATTTGATTTAAAAGTAGGCCGAAAATCTATAATCATATTCCTAGATTACAAAAATAGTTAATTAAAAGGCCCAACAAACACACACACTCTCCTCCTTGGCCGGAGGTAGCAGCGCCGTTCACCGCTTTCCTCCTCTCCAACTCTCAATCCTCTCTCACATCACCCATAATCCATCAATCCCAACTAAAGATTAAAACAATGGCACTCGCTTCTTCACATAGCATCCAATTTTTGAGCAGCCATACTCGTTTTCCCAGTTCAACGCCCAAAGCTTCTACCACACTCTGTTTTGGCGTCAAATGGGTCAGTGAGGGAAGTGGTTCTAGTAGCTTTGCTCGACTCCGCGGGAGAAATTACAATCACTCTGTCTTGCCTGTTGCTTCAAATAACGTGCCTGCTTCCTCTACTTCTGGTACCATTCCTTTTTCTTTCTTTCTTTCTCCCTTTTATTTTCCTCCATATTGATTTGCTTTCGGAAATACTTGTTATCGTTGTTTTGCTTTTGATGTCTGTACTGTTGTAAAAATCAAGAATTATTCGCTTCTATCATTCCAACTGTTATCTGATACAAGAGGATGGAAGTCGCTAACTTTTTTTTTTTTTTTTTTTTTGAAAAATTTAATCCTAAATAAAGAATTTAATAGCATGCTGAATGATATTTGTCAAATCTGTCTTATTGGAAATGCTAGTAAAATTTCATATCATTCGATATAAAATGCTCTTGAATTAAAGGTAGTGACTTGTTTAGTTAATCGCCATCAATCTGCTCGGAATTTGGATATTATGCACAATTTAGCTGTACTTATCAACTAAGATATAATAAATGGCTGTGAGGAATGATTAAATTTGAGTACTTGTTATGTTATTGACCTACTTTTCATGCATGGAATGGCATTGTAGAGGAAAAGATAGCTGTGGTGGTTATTGGAGGAGGAGGAAGGGAGCACGCTCTTTGTTATGCCCTTAAGCGATCCCCTTCCTGTGTTTCTGTGCTTTGTGCTCCTGGGAATGCTGGAATTTCCGACTCGGGTGATGCAACTTGTATAGACGATCTTGATATCTCTGATAGCTCAGCGGTGATTGCCTTTTGCCGGGAAAGGTCAATCGGACTGGTTGTAGTGGGACCGGAGGCTCCCCTTGTAGCTGGTCTTGCTAACGATCTTGTCAAGGCCGGGATCCCTACTTTTGGCCCTTCTTCAGAAGCTGCCGCCTTAGAGGGTTCCAAGGACTTCATGAAACGGTTATGTGACAAATATGACATCCCAACTGCCAAGGTTCCTCACATATTAGCTTTGGTTGTTTATTCCTAACACCTTAGACATTTACTTACCTTTTTACAATTATCGGTGCAGTATCGGACTTTTACTGATCCATCTGCTGCAAAAGAGTACATTCGAGCTCAAGGTGTTCCAATTGTTGTTAAAGCAGATGGCTTGGCGGCAGGAAAAGGTGTTATTGTAGCTATAACAATGGATGAAGCATTTGAAGCAGTTGATTCTATGCTTGTGGAAAATGTTTTTGGCTCTGCTGGCTGTCGTGTCATTGTTGAGGAGTTTCTTGAAGGAGAGGAAGCATCATTCTTTGCTCTAGTTGATGGGGTGCATGCCATACCTCTTGAATCTGCTCAGGACCATAAACGAGTCGGTGATGGTGACACTGGATCTAATACCGGTGGAATGGGGGCATATTCTCCAGCCCCTATCCTAACTAAGGAGCTAGAATCTGTTGTTATGAATTCCATAATCCTTCCTACTGTGAAGGGAATGGCTGCAGAAGGCCGCAAGTTTGTTGGGGTTTTGTATGCAGGGTTAATGATCGAGAAGAAATCTGGATTACCGAAGCTGATTGAGTACAATGTCCGCTTTGGAGATCCTGAGTGCCAGGTTTGTCCTAGTTTAATTCTTTCTTTTCCCCTTTTGTTTGCTAAATTTCTTACCTTACCTATAACTAATATGAATACAAAGACGCATAATGGGATTCATTTTTTCTCAGTACTGGTATGTGCTGTGCCGTATCTTTGATCATTTATAACAAAAGTTTATTCATTAAAGATATGTCAAGTTTGAACATACGCACTATTGGTGAGGCCTATGCAGGGATGAAAAGGTTGAAGGCTTTGTAATCTTATGGTTTTAGTCTTTTAGATTATAGTCCCGTCGATTGCAATGCTTACATTTCATATTTGTTTAAAATCTCTGCCTATGAATTTTTAGCTGCTTGGTGTTTATTATACTAAGACCCAGATTTCCTTTGCTTCTTTGGATTTCTCCTCATTCTTAACATTTGTTAATAGTAATATATTGACAAAGAAAAGTTTTCGGGCTGGGTTGGATTGGAAAATTAGCGGCCATAATAATGAATTGGGCTATCCCGATTTTATCCTTCTGCCCGGCTTGAGCACTTTGATAGCTCCACTTGTTTGTTATGATTCAACACGATGGACATATACTCTAACTAAATAACTCATATGGCCTTGATGTCTAACTGCCGGTGTCTCCTGATTTTCAGGTGTTGATGGTTCGTTTGGAGTCAGATCTGGCACAAGTCTTACTATCAGCATCAAAGGGAGAGCTAAGCGGTGTATCTCTGGAGTGGTCTCCAGGATATGCAATGATTGTGGTCATGGCGAGTGAGGGCTACCCGGGAAGCTACAAGAAGGGTACAGTGATTCGGAATCTCAAGGCAGCTGAGGAAGTGGCTCCAAGCGTAAAGATCTTCCATGCGGGTACAGCCCTCGACTCTGATGGGAACTTCATTGCAACGGGTGGACGTGTTCTAGGCGTCACTGCTAAAGGGAAGGATCTTGAAGAGGCCAGAGATCGAGCTTACCAAGGCGTAGAGCAGGTAAATTGGCCGGGCGGCTTCTTCAGACGAGATATTGGCTGGAGAGCTCTCACCCGGAAACAATGTGCCGCAAGAGGCTGAAGTATCGATTTTGCTATCTCTATAAATGGCTTTTGTGTTAGTTCACAAAGAGGCGGCTTTGTAAGAATACTAACCAGTACAGAGTGTGGAGTGATTTATGCAAACGTTGATTTATGATGTTCTTTAAGAAGGAATATCATCTTTTTCTTGGGGAAATGCTTATAATTGTCCTACAGTTTTGAACGAGACAAATTTTAGTTGTTATATGGCGAGATTCAATTTTTTTTCAAATTGTTTTAGGAATTTTGTTGTTGTACCCTAGAGTACTTTTGGATTCTACTGCATTTTTTCGGAATTATGATCATAAATGTCTTTAATTATTTTCTTTTGACCATCATTTGCTTCAACTGTGTGGCCTATTGGAGTTTCTTCAATTCTTCTACACGAGTGATGCTAAAATTGGTCTGCATTATTGGTGATTTCGTTGAACCATTGTACTGTAGAAGAAACCATTTTAGTAATAAAAAAAAAATTGTGTAGAGATACATTTAGGGTGTATTCTTTTCTATGAAAAAGTATATTTCACTCATTTTCATCATTTTATCATGTTCTTTAAATTAGACAATTTCCTTCTATTATGATGGAAAATTTTCCTTACCGCAGCTCTTTGTAAATATTTTTATAACTAGCTGCTAGCTAGTATACAATGTGTGAAAACCACGTCGTCGGACTGAGTTCCGGTAATTGTTTTGAATTGAGAATTAACGTAACCGACCACAACATATGTGGCAAGGAAATTGTACATTAATTCATTATCCCCCAAAACGTTTATTACTAATGCTCTATGATCGTGACCATTAACTTTCCGTCCAACGTTATGGTAAGAAAATTCCCCTACTTTGGTTTGTGCCCTATAGATCTTTGACTCGCATCTCACAATAGAAGATAATTTATTGGTTATAGCCAATTAGTGAGTGAGGATGTTGTGAAGAATTAGTTTGTTGGTAATTTGGTTCTACTTAGGTGTTGTAAGATGCAAGGGAGAAGGCACCAAAGATGCTATAGATGGGTTTCTCCTCTACCTCTTACACGACAGCTGCTAACAAATTCCACTCATTTATTGTATCTGTCTTTTACATTCAACTCAAACTCATATCCTTTTGGCAGATTGTTCGATTACCAAAAGATCGCACCTCAACCACAAATAAAGCCACTAAATTTACCATTACTACCGCGGTTAGAAGGTTTGGTGGTATAATTAACGACGAAAGCATCCCAACAAATTTGGATGCCTTAACCAATCCAGCCCCGATTACAAACGGGCTGCTAAGGGCGGAATCTCCATACTCAACTTAAAAAAAAAGACCCCAATCTTTCATTTTTTCTCCAAAATATGTCTTCCACTTGAAGTTTTGAGTATTTTTAATACTAGTGTTTTAGGGTTAATAGTTGGATTATTCTTAGGATTGTAGTATTGAATGAGAGTCCAATCTCTTTACATTGATTACACGAAGTATATATATAGGAAGCTATTTCGGAGAGTATTCTGTTATTTCCCTCTAGGGGCATTATGGTCTTTCCCCCTTAGTTTCTCTTGATTTTCTGTGCTAAGAACATCGTGTCTTAACCTACAATAATATGTCATTTGTCTTACAAGGATGTGTCATTTTCCAGGGAATTTGTGGCAGAATCGCTCTGCACGAATCCGCCTTTGCTTGCTTGTTGAAGTTCTGCAATGGGTTCTGGGTACAGTCGACCATTCTTGCCTTTAGCTTGGTTCTGCCTTCGGGGCAAACGTTGGCTCTATCATTAGGTTTGGCCTCGGTTCTGCCCAGGCCCGTTCTCCAAGTCCTTAGGCTTTCTTTCTAGATCTCTTTTGGGCCGCCTTTATTGGCTTTTGAGTTGGCCCAATAAGAATGCACAAAACCATTCTCACCAACATTTTTTATAAAGGAGAACCTTTGGGTATCTCATATTTATCGCTTGAACTATTTATATCAATACGATATTTTAGATTATTGGAATTTGTTACTTTTACAGCTTTCCACATTTGTTTCTTAGTTATGACAATAGAGGTCAAATTAATGCCATGACAAATAAACGTGTTCATGTATATATAGTGAGAGAGAGAGGATATGCTTACTAACACATTGTTAATTTTTCACTAATATATGCTTGTAAAAACATTATTGCACAGTGTCGTTACAAAAAGAAAAAAAGGGGAAGGAGTAATAAATATAGAACCAAAGCAAATACACCCTTAAAAGGAAACGCTTTAATATAAATCAAGGTAGCAAAATATGACTTGTATTTTATTGAAGAATTGTTCAAATGGGGGTTAAAATAAGATGTGTGTATGTTTGAATAAAAGCAAATAGTATAGACCATCCAAAATGAGGGGGGGCGGGGGCCATAAAACGAAAATGCATGCGCATAATTACAAAAGTTGTCTCCCCCGTAGAATTTAATGAGCTGCTACGCCGACGGTGCTGTGTTTGCGCGGCGCACAATATCGTGCGCTTCGGCGCCGTGCTCCGCCCCTAGCTCCCCCAAGAGCAGGGTCAAATTCCTCTGCAGCCACGGCGGCAAGATCCTCCCCCGCCCCTCCGACGGCCTCCTCAAGTACGTGGGCGGCGAAACCCGTGTCATTTCTGTTCCCAGGGATATCTCTTTCCAAGGCATGCAATTCCCCATTCTTGATTATTGATTTCTTTGTCTTTTGGTTTGATTGATATATCTTTGAATTGCAAATAAAAAAGAAGCATGCATGGATGATGTTGATGGTATAATTAAACAGAGCTAATGAAGAGGCTAACATACTTGCTCGAGGGAGGGATGGTGCTCAAGTACCAGCTGGCGACGGAGGATCTGGACGCGTTGGTGACGGTGAAATCGGAGGAGGATTTGGGGCACATGTTCGACGAGATGGAGCACTATCAGATGATGGGATTACCCCGCATGCGCACCTTCCTCTTCCCCACCAACACCAACCTCGTCATGGATGAGCAGCTCCCCCTCGACCAGCGCTACATCTTCTCCATCAACGGCATCAACAGCCCCTCAAGGCACCACCCCGGGCCCGCCAGGCACCAGCACCACCTGGCCCACTCCCTCGCCTCCTCCGGCTGCACCTCCCCCAGGTCCCCCGACAGCTACATAGACAACTCCGAGCCGTGGCTGCACAGCTCTCACATGCATAAGATCCAGAGCTCCCCCAACATCTGCAACATGGGCATCCCCCAGGGCCAGCAGCACTATTCTCAGCAGCAGCTTCTTCCCCCTCAATACTACCAAAACGGCTATAGGTCTCCCAACCCGCCCGTCCCCACCAGGTCCGGATCAGCGAGATTCCAACAGGATAGCTCTACCCCTCCTACTTCCTATAATTACTATCCTTCTTCTACCGCCCGAGCAGGAGGAGGAGGTAATGAGTACTGCACCAAATGCATGCACCATGATAATTGCGCCCATTTCTCCGATAGAAGGAGTTTTGACAGGCAAGGAACCTTACCATGACAATGACATTCCCAACTCTTTACCTTATTTTACTCTCTTTTTTGTGAGAGTGCCATTTTGTATGTGTAGGAATTAGCTAGGATACGTGCGTCTCCCAATTACCTGGGTTTATTCATCCCCAAGCAGGCAGGAGACCAACTCTTTCTGTATCATCAACATCCCACTGTCGCCAGTTGTGCAGCAGGAGGGAGGGAAGTGTTTTTGCATGTGCCAATCCTTTTGTATTTAACCTTTTTATAGGACTTGACATTGACAACCTCACTTCACTAATATACATTCACCTTTTTATTTATTTTACTGAAACTAAAACATTTTTTTACAATTTTCCACATGAGTAATATTTGAAACACAAAATGCATTACTGGAAAAAATAAGTATGCATGATTAAGATTTAAGATAACCTTTTATGAAAAATAAATAATTCAACATGATCGTCAAATATTTTGCAAAATATGAAAAAGTAATTACTTGTAGAACTATCATATATATTAGTTGTTTTAGCTGTGTCTAATTGGAGGTGGTAAATCCTAGTAACAAAATGAAGTTTCATGATTTTAAAACGTACCAATCATAAGAATGAAAATAAACATATAAATTACAATTTCATTCCACCATTTATTAATAACCTTATAAATGACAATTTCATTCCACCATTCATTAATAACCTTATAAAACCTATATAGATCACAATGGGGGTGCTTGTAATATCCTCGCATGTTATGTTTTCATAGAAAACTATAATAGAAAGTGAGTGAGAATACAATATAACTATGATAGGAGTATATCAGTGAAAATCGCATTATTTATTCATGTAAATTTGTAATAGTCGAAATAAAATAAGTTCTCCCTATTGAAAGCTGAGAAGAAACAACAATGGATTAAGCAGTCGGATTGCCACTGAAATTCCTTACAAGCAAAAGTCGGAGTCAAATTTCACAACGTATCAACAATTAAACCTCTTTACTAGAATAAGATATAACAAAACAGACAAATTCTGCAAAAAAACAGAACCCGACAGAGTTTGGTAGAAACCAACACTGCAGTAAGACCGCAACACACTTGCAATAATCAAACCACTTGGTAGTTTTCAGTAGAAAGCAGCATTCTCTGAGCATACTTGGGAGGATTACCTCCTTTCAGAGGCAAAACATTAGCCACCTGCAACGGAAGAAATATACAGTACCAGTAAGAAACAGGCACAAAATAATATGATCATTATAGTCTGGTTCTTTAACTCTCATCCTTTCTCTTTTTTCTTGCTCCTATTTTCTTCCATGAATAATACTCATCAAGAGTTCTAAAAGATGTAGTGTGTGGTGCAAAGAGGACAGAAGAGAACCTTTAGATTACTGAAAGTTCTTGTAGAAGTAAAGCGCACAGAAATTGGGAAAAGATCTGATGTATCAATTGCAGGAATAACAAATTCCATAGATCCACTGCAAGCACAACATTAAATAACAAACCAAATTAGAGCACAATGAAATCAGATTGAAAACTGAGCATTAAAAATTCACTGCCAGTTAACCTGCGATTGGAGTTATCAATGAGTACAATAGACCATTCCAAAACTGACTTCCTGGAGTCGTACCTGCAATTGATATTTCAAAATGCCACTGGTTACTTGATATATTGAGCAGACAATTAATCGAATAAGCATCATGGAGTACAAACCTTGGGGCTTAGAATCATAAAATGGTCTCTAGACAATTTCATGCAAGCAACTAAGCAGGTCACAGGTACAGAATAAATCCCTTAACTACTCCAGTTTGTTTGACTTTTCCATCTCAATAAACACAATATATTCTCTTTAAATCAATTTGTGTTTATTTTTCATCCAGTTTCTTATACTTAACAACAATCAAAACAGCATCATAAGCTAACAATTTATACCTAGTCACAATATTACAATCATCAAACGGACTAAGCACTCACAAACTCATATGACAAGGATGGATCTTGCATCATGCAGAGCACAATCATCACAAAATCCATGAAAAGCAGCCACATTTAATTTGTTAAATAAATAAGCTAATGCCAGCAAGGATGACTTTCCCTTTCTGAGACTGATTCTGGTAGGTTGTGTCTTGAGACTGATCAAGTGGGCTTAGGTAGCCCTATCAGTCAGTGGGCTTACATTAAACATTAGATAAGCTTATTTAAATGAATTTGTTTCCAACCCAATGCTTTGCAAGTCAGAATAGACAATAAGTGATAAAAAGATACAGGAAACACTTTAGTAATGAAATTTGAAATAGTAAACAATAAGATGAAACCACACCTCCAATCCCCATCGATTTGTTGCACTCTTGGTGCTTCTCTAAGAGCTGGAAGAGGAATTGAGATCATAACGTTTTGTAGATCAAAAATTGGAGCTTCATACTCTATGTTCACATAGGTGTCATTCCCAGAAACAGAAGGCCAGCAGCTAACTGCAATGAAAAAATATAGTCAAGTAGACCATTTAGAAGATTTCACATCTTTCTAACGTCTATAGTGCTTGGCAAATATAGAAGAAAAGCTCACTTGACAATGGCACAAGCGACTCATCTGCACTTTGCATTCTCCATTTCAACAAACTAACACCTTCACTGCCCTGGCCAGAAGGGAACGGCCGATTTGGGTCCCTAAGACCCAAAATGTTTTCCCCATTATACAGGTCCTTATTGATGTTGGGGTGAGTCTTAAATATAACTCCTGGGTTATCACCAGTCTCAATCTGAATCAACATCAGAAAACAATACGCTCAGAAGCATTCAACATGAACAACAGTCTTTTCAGATAAGAACACGAGTGAATGCTGATCAATAGAACAAAATCAGGGCATAAGGGAGAACTGAGGTACCTGAACTTGGATGAATCCATCATCTTGGTTAAGTATCTGGAGCGATAGCATGCCCTGCAGATCAAAGTTCCCAATGCCACCATCCCGCTTTAATGTCACATTGAGCTTTTCTTCGATACTTAACGTAACAGGGTCACTTTGCAGAGCTGCAGGTGCTCTGGACTGACCAGCACTTGGTCTCACATCTTCAACAATCACTTCACCTTCAGCTTTAAGAGATTCCAAAAACTGGTTGGTTCTTTGTGTTTTCCCTAGCTGCATACCAAAACCCTTTGGCGGAGCTGACGCAGAGGATGCTGGACGACCTAATCATAGAGATTTGGAGGTAAGAGAATTAATGCAGCCTAAATTCAATCCATTTACCATTAAACTGCCATAAAACATATTTGAACTTTTACCAGTAACCGGCCACCATATAGTTAAAAATTGCAAATAATAATTTCACATGCTCATATGTACTTCCATAAACTCAATATAAGAGATGATTACCCAACTTGTATTAATAGTGACACATTATTGAAGAGCATCTAATGAACAAAAACAACACCACACTCTGAACACAGGATCCATTAACTGAATGCACTTTTAAAGGAGGCTGCAGCTACATGGTGTCTTCTATAGCTGAAATAACAGCAAACTAACCAAGAAGATGAACTCAGAAAACACATTCCAAAGGATGCAATTTTGCTAGTTTGACTCTGTAAAATGGTTTCTATTAGCTTTAATCAAGTTATTATCATCTTCAAATACTTGTTAGAGCATCCTGATGATCCTGATAGTACTCGCAAAGTTGTAATACAGAATATTAAGTAGACGCAAACTTTTTTTAGAGGGAAAACCTTTCGGCTTAGAGAAGGACTCCACTTCAGTGCTTAATCCAAAGCTAGTAGCACCTCCGAAACCACCAGCACTGCTAGATATGCTGGTGTCACTGCCAAAGCCAGTATCAATTCTTCCAGAACCCATTGATTGCAAGGACATAAATCCTCCCTTGTCACCTCTATTCTTCTCAATCTGTATAGACTACATAATTACTCATCCATCGATGACATGAAAAATGACAAACAGAAGTTGATCATCAATGTAGAGCCAAATGCGTTTACCTTGCTTTTGTCAATCTCACTAGCCTTTCGTTTCATGACATCCTTGGTTTCATTGATTTTACTTTGAAGGACCAACTTGTGCAGTTTCTCTTCATGACTTTCCATTTCACAGTACTGTTTGACTTGTGCAACTGTAACATTTTCCTTGTGTCCCATTGAGATGACTTCATCAAATGCAAAAAGAATATCAAAAGCGGTCTTGCCAATGCCTTCCTCATCTAGGGAATAAGAGTATTCGGGCACCTAAGATTGTTAAAGAAATAATGGTACCATTTATAGTATACAAAGAAGGTCAAAATTTTCTAATAAGATGTGATGTTAAATATATATATATATATATATATTAGAAGAGATGTGATGTTAAATATGAAATGACTTACATGGAAGACCAAGTGCAATACAGAATGTGTACATACAAGCACAAACTGTGTATTTAAGAACAATAACTCAAGCCAAATAAAGGAAAGGATACTAATTTTGAAAGTAGCCTCAATGTCTCCAAATCCTCAAGAATGTTGCTCTGCTTATTTGTAACAAGAAGCAAATAAAGGGTCTCTATTGGCTGATAAACATAACGAACATTCTCAGTCTCAACATAAGTATGTTGTTTCCCTGTTCCCACCAATTTGGGGAAAGCTGCAAGGTACCCCTCAATTCGAATACGAGACATGTCAACATACTGCCTCGAGACAAGTGCTGTAAAAGATACAAATCACATGGTTACTTGTGCACACTGGCTAATAAAAGGAATGAACTTACAAACTGACATGATACAAAAATAATTCAGGAAACTTGCCAAAACTAATGACATGTATGCTAGATAACATGAATTGCTAGAAAAGCTGATCACATAACTAAGATCAAATGTGAACATATAAATATCAGAAAAAGGTGTGCCAGTAAATTCCAACGGATGGCTCAAGGACCATAAGAAGACTGTTTAAAAATATGTGTTAACAACGAAGGCATTGCATGGAAAATGCAGATAGGTTTAAAACTACCAGGGGGTGTAAATAACGATGCAAAACCACAACAAGGGCAATTACAACCCCTCAAGATAGTCTATCTCAATTATAAAGTTATCATAAACGGTCCCAACTCCAAATTCAATCCAAGGGCATAAAATAACTCCATAACCAGTCACCCAAACACAGTAATTCAGATTCCAGAAATGGCAGCACTTCAGATTTTTGGAGAAATCACAGTTACAGGCTTACAGCTCATATAGCAAGTATGCATTGATTTTGCTTCCATACTGTTTGTTTCAAGCTATGGTCATAGGCAAATTACCGACTGACTTTATTTAGATACAATACAATGTAAATCAGTATCTTCCACGTGCTTCTTTTGATGCTCAGATCATTTCTTCCTTATCACAGTGGAACACTCTAATTAGGTAGCAATAGAATGAGGTGATGGGCTAACAGAGACCACATTAGCGCTTAAACGACAGGTTGGTATCATTCCTATGCTGAGATTGCAAAGAGATTTTTCTCATCGACATTACAAATTAGTTATAACTACTAAGAGCACGCCCAAATATAGCATCTTTTCATATTCAAAATTATTAGAAAAAAGTGAAAATAAGGATAGGGAGCCTACCTTTGCCCGATTTACTTATGATGGAAGCCGCAAGTACAACCTGCACAGTTGGGATAAACATCATAAACACAAATAAAGCAGTTCAAAAAGGAGAATCAAAGAGAAAAATGTTACAGAAAACTCACCATCTTGTTTTCTCAATTCCCCCTCCGGACACTAATCAAATCAATCCTCAAACTAGCAAGAGAAAAACCCCAACAACACCTGCAAAGCCACAATAGAGCCTTCAAATTCGCAGAAGTAATGATTTACAGTGGATTTCAGGAAGAAGAAAAAAATTACACATCACGCTAGCTACAGAATGACATAATCAAGAAGGAGATCCAGATCCGACCAGATGCAGCGATCTAGGTTTCAGATTCATAAAACGTACGGAGAAATGAAATTTAAGATTTGTAGAGAATAAAGCGTGGCATTCCATGTAGATACCACGAAATTATAATGCAACCAAAGAGAAACAGAAATTTGCGCTAGGTTCGAGCAGATCAACCGAGCAAAACTCCAGATCAGAACTTACGTTACCTGCAAATTTACCAGATCAAGCGAGCAGACTGCAGAGTGCGATGAAGAACTTAATTAATCGAAAAGCAATAGGGGGTTTAATATAGTAAGGCTGATTTTCACTATTTACCCTTGAGAATACTCATATTGCAAATTACGCCCTTTAAATCACAAAAATAACAATACCAAAACTTCGGTTCCGAACATTACTTAATTTACTAATTTACTAATTAATCAAATTATTCCCGATTTCCCCCCAATTAAAAAATAGAATAATCTAATCATTTCTTTCAAAAATCTTACAGGTATTATCGTAAAGAAGTATATATGCATTGTAGGATAAAGGAAGTAATATATTTGACTCATGCCTTTTGTTATGAGTATTATAATATTTATAGAGGCAAATGTGAAACTAGCATTATTTAAATATTTATTGGAAATAATAACACTCAATTTTCAAATATGGAAATGCTAGTATTTTTGAAGTTAAAAAGTCTAAAGTACCCTTATTTACTTAAATCGCTACACGGTTAAACGTTAAACGGTTAAACAACACAATTACACGGTTTAATATATTAAATCGTGTAACCGTATTAAATCGTGTAACAGTTGCGACGGAGAAAAACGGCAAAGAAGCGGTAGCACGTACGTGGGAAGAGAGGAAGAGATCGGCGGAGTGGCAACGAGTGGGGAAAGAGAAAGATGGTGGCGGAGAGGCGGCAAATCTAGACGCCACGGGACGGAGGACGAAGCACCGGAGCAACGGCCAGGGCGGAGCAGGTCAGCGGTGCGCGACGAGGGGGGATCTATAGCAGTGCATGACGAGGGGGAATCTGCAGCGGCAGCGGCGCGCGGCGAGGAGGGATCAGGCAGCGACAATGGCGAAGCATCGGCGTGGATGTGTGGCGCAGCGCGATTGCGGTGAAGGAGGAGCTGTAGAAGGAGGCGGCGATGGGATCGGGGAGATGGAAGAGGGTGGCGGCAGGTGGGGGAGGGGAAGAGAGAGAGAGAGAGAGAGAGTTTGGATAGGTTAGGAATTAGGGATTTGATGGGAATTAACATATTGATTGAATAATATTTTGGACTTTTTAAGTCCAAAAGTGTTACTATTTTCATATTTTAGTTTAGGGTGCTAAAATTTCCAATTTATGTTTAAATAGTGCTACTTTGGTATACTTTCTCGTAGAGGCAAATGTGAAAATATCACTATTTAAACATCTATTGAAAATACTAGCACTCAATTTTTAAATAGTGAAATACTAGCACTTCTGGCCTTAAAAAGTCCAAAATGCACTTACTCACTTAGTTTGTTACATGGTTTAACTTGGGTTGAACCGTGTAACAGTGTAAACAACAATATTACAAGATTTTATCCAAAATAACACGGTTACACGGTTTGATCTATGTAATTGTGTAAATATGTTATACAACACGATTACACGATTTAATTTAAATAGTGTAAATGTGTTATACAGCACGGATACACGATTTAATATAAACCGTATAATCTGTAAACCGTGTAGCGGTCACGAAACCATGAACGAGAAACACGACGGTGAATGTGTCGGATCTGGACGCCAAAGAGAGAGGAGCGAGGGTGCGTGATACGGGGTGCTTGGATCTGGACAGTGCAACGGCAATGGCGGAGCAACGAAGCAGATCTGGACGGAAACGACAAGCTTGAGCAGCGGCGGCGACGCAGCGCATTGCGATTAAAGCAACAGCGGCGTTGAAGCAGCTTGCAAGGGAGCGCGAACAATGTTCTAAAAGTCGCTAGGCGCTAGTCGGGGAGGGGGGGGGGGACTAGCTATTTATTTAATATTTTTATACATATCCTAAAATACAAATTATATTATTCATTGTTTTATTTTGTAATTCATAATAAAAAGTTAAAACACACAATATTAGGGATGACAATTTACCCGCGAATACCCGATACTCGTGGGTATCCGACCCTAATAGGAGTGGGTTTGAGGGCATTTAGTATCTACGGGTATGGGTATGGGTATGGGTAGAGTTTACTATCCATTTAGTTCGGGGGTATGGGTTTGGATAGTTACTATCTATACCCGCGAAACCTATATACCCACGAAAATATCCGCGAAATACCCACGAAATACCTGCGAATTACCCACCAATTCTATATTTTAATATCTCATAAATAGTTATAAAAATAAAGTATAAGGTTTATGAATTTGGATGTAATTAAAATTTTGGAATAACATAACTTCATTTGGATTGGATTTGGATTTAGATTTGGATTTGGATTCAAACATTATTTCATGGTTTATGAATTTGGATGTAAACTTTTGTGATTTTTGGATTTAACTTTATGAATTAGAACTATGTGATTTGTGGTATAATTTTACTTTGTGTTAAATGTATTAAATATTTATTTTTAAAATTCTGATTCGCGGGTGACGGATACCCACGAAAGGCGGGTTCGTGGATACCCAAGGGGTGGTGGGTGGTGGATACCCGTTGGGTGGTGGGTTCGCGAATACCCACGGGGTGGCTGGTACCCATTGGTGGCGGATTTGGGTGAAAGGTAGCACCCGTGGCGGGTGGTGGGTCGGGTGGCGGGTGGGCGGATATTTCATGGGTAGGTATGAATACCTACTATCCACGCCTGCCACGCCCGATTGTCGTCCCTACACAATATACTAAGTAGAATATAATATTCATAAATTAAGCATGAAATCCACATATTAAAATATAATATCCATAATAAGTTAAAATATAAATAATCTAATCTTCAATTTACAAAATTATAAAATTGTTAAACTTTAGATTTTTTTTACACATTATAGAATTATTAATAAATAATTATTGTTTTCATAAGACAAACAATAATCTCTAAACTTTGCAACAACTTACCCCCACCGCCCACTCTATCTCTCTCTCATAAAAATCTCGGCCGCTTCCTCTCTTCCTTCTCCGCCTCAGCCTAGCCCACTCGATCCCGCTGCGTCCGATTTTCCCGACTTGCCCGCCTAAGGGCGACTATCCTGCCTAAGACCTCGCCTAGGCGGCCGATTTGCGACAGAGCGCCTAGAGGGCTCCGATTACCTCTAAGGCGGGTCGGTGGCTGCCCGACTAGCGCCTAGGCGACCGACTAGGCCGATTTTTAGAACACTGAGCGCGAAGCAGCAGCAGCGTCAGCGACGCAGCGCGCGACGATCGAAGTTGCAGCATCCCGGCGGCGGCGAAGCAGCTCGCGGAGAGTGCGAAGCAGTAGCCGCGCCGGCGGGTGATGCAGCAGCGCGCCTCGAGCGCAAGGCAGTGGCTGCGGTGATGGGGAAGCACAGTAAAGGCGGCGGCGGCAGCGGCAGAGGGTGTGAGTCGGCAGCGGTGAGATTTGTTGTGGAGTGAGAAAGAGTGAAAGAATGTGGGTAGGTTATGGGGAGGGATTTGTTGGGAATTAATTGATAGGTTGGAGGATATTTTGGTCTTTTCGTGTCCAAAAGTGCTACTATTTTTATATTTGAAAATATGATGCTTGTATTTCCAATGTATTTTTGAATATTGCTAGTTTTGTATATTTTCCCTATCTACATTTTTATTTCCTTTCCAACAATATCATAAGTCGAAATAAATTGTCTGGGGCAGCTATAGATAGTTGATGTATATTCTTGCACCCAACTTTAAGCTATTCGTTAGCATAGCAAGATATGTGATATCGTTAGAATATAAACAAATTAGTTCAAACAAATTATAAATTTTTAAATTTTACATATTTTAACCGTTTAATATTTCATATTTGTATACGGTGATGAAACCAGAAATTTCTTTGTAGGGCCCAACTAATTATAATTTTGATAGATAATAAATGTAATTTTTAAAAATAAAACTAGATAATTACAAGTGGTATAACAATGTGATTGGTAATATTATACAAAACTCAAGTATTGTACTCATCACAAATTCGCAATGAATTATAAATCAAAATTTGACCATAATGTAAGAAGGAAATACATAAATGGTTTTTTCGAGAAGGGGTGTGCACAGCACCCCCCTTCTCATTGTAGTAATATTTTAATAATTAATTCTCCATGGAATTTACCAACTTACAAATTTAGGATAAACTGCCATGTGGGCAACTTATGTGGTTTTCTGATGTGTCAGCCATGCATTTTGAGTGTTTGCCGAGGTGCTTGGGGCAACTTGAGTGTTTGTTCTTATGAGAAATTAAATAAGTAAGTTTGTCAAATGTCCAGCAGGTGATCGCTTATTTTCCTATCAAATTAATGGTAGTAAAATAACAAGTATTAATATCGTATCCACATGGATTGCAATACGAAAACACACTGTTTAGACTCAAATATCCTACTATTATTCAAGACCCCAAAAGTAGTTTTAAGTAACCAATCTCAGAATTTAATCCAAAGAAAAATAAATAAAAGAAAGAATAAAATGGATGAAACTTAATAAGAGAAACAACTGATCCTATGGACGTATACTCCTAATTATGTGAATTTGACCTCCTAATTTAATGATCACTTTAATCCAACCTTAATGAAAGATCACTTTTATTATTATCTATTCCAGTTACGGTAATCTACAACTGTTGATTAACACCTAGCCTATCACCCGTAAGTATCAAGGACTA
The DNA here is from genome assembly GCA_036873715.1 of Salvia sclarea. Classification (NCBI taxonomy): domain Eukaryota; kingdom Viridiplantae; phylum Streptophyta; class Magnoliopsida; order Lamiales; family Lamiaceae; genus Salvia; species Salvia sclarea. The sequence continues at coordinate 2,717,708 of JAYJMF010000017.1, forward strand.
ATCTGTTAACTCCCAATAGCACCTCAGAATTGCTTTCTATAAGCTTCCTATCTAAGTTACGATCGTATAACACTTATATTGTAAATCCACGGTTCGATTGACATCTATCTCAGTTACGATGGTAGAATGTCAACTAGTAAGCATTAATATTACGTCTAATATTAATTCATGGGGATGAAAAGCATGAACCACAAACCATAAGTTGGAAGGTAAATTAATATTAATTGGTCATTCACATAATCAAGAACAGTTTATACGAACCCTAGGATCAACTGATGAGGAAACAAAATTGGGTCGAAAAGTCAACTTTTAGCCTTGTCACGCGCTTTTTTCGAAAAATTGAGAAACACGCCTCGCTTGCCTACCTCGCTTGGCTCCAAGCGAGGTACTATTCACGCAACTGCGCGACGATTTTGTTTTGTCTCGTTCTCCCTCATCCGGACTCCAAATCATGCACGGTTTTCGCCCACGGACTCCTATCGAGACGTACTTCAACCCTATATATTGCAATATCCTCAAATTATCCACCATTTTTCTGCAATTTAGATCAAACTTGCAAACAAGTATCAAATCTCAAAAGATAAGCAAAAGAAAGCATATACTTGCTACAAACATGATTCCCATCTATAAAAACATCACATTAAGATCACATAAACCATGTAAAAACTATATTTATCAGCAGGACCCAAAAGAAATGCAAAAGATTAAAGTGGTTAACATAATTTTTTTAGAATTAAGTCGGTTGAAGATAAATCGGGAAATGACAAAAATAAGGCCTATTACGAGATAGGTAATGGTCATCCATTTCCGAAAGGTGACCGCCGCCAACCAACTCTCTTCCTGTTCCAGATCTTGATTTTCGATCAATCTGAAAAAATTTAAAAAATGTGAGTTGAGTACAAAAGGTACTAGTGGAAAATAGACCTAATTGTGGAAAAGCAATTTAAAAGCTTTTATTAGGGAATGCATAAACATAGTTGAAGAGAAGAGAATAATTATCGAATAACATTTTATTCGCGCAAAGGGTTAGTGTTGTTGATATAAAAATAACTAGGCACCCAAGCGTGGGGATCCGGTCGAATCCCACAAGACAGGACTTGCTGAACTTGTACACACTCCATTCTCCGTCGAGTAACATGGCCGATCGAATTAAGAAAGCCGTAGTCCTCGACTCGACTCATTCAAGGCTCCGATCTTTATCAACAAATTAACCAAAACATTTTTGATGCACTCACAAGAAAACATTTAACAACAAGGAGTTGGGTTAATAACCCATATACTTATACTAAAGCCACCTGCTACCGATCTAGTCTTGCACGCTTTTCCGTGGAGATAAACCTACAAGATAGACCTCTGTCACGTGCAGAAATTTGAACACCTCGACACGTGCGGTCCTAGGGTAGTTCGCCCCGAGACTAGCTTGGCAACCCACACACCAAGTCACTTGGCAAATAACACAAGAAAGCTAGAGAGAGAAATATTGCAAAGTGCTTGTATTGCTTAATGCTTGAATGATTACAAATGAATGGCCAATGACCTATTTATACAAGTGGAATGGCTACGGGCCTATACAATTGGGCCAAGTCCACAGGCCTATCCAAACTTATCCAAACCTATCCAGACTTATCCACAGTTATCCAAACTTATCCATAACACCTTCTAGGGTTTCCTAGAGAATTCCATGAAGCCTCGGCGGGTCGGGCGCCGAAACGCGCGGGGCGTCACACCTCGCTCAGTATCTCATAATACGAATCTAGTTATAAGTTTCTATCTTAACTAGGTCTACTTATTCCCGATTAAATTCTTGGTCTCTTGATTTAATTGAAAAGTGTGAAATTACCAAAATGCCCTTAGCATTTTATTTCGCGTATTTGACCAAAAGTCAACTCACTTGAACATATTCACCATGTAGAACTTCTTAAAATTTCACATAAGCTATAAGCCACATAGTGGTGGTGGGTGGCCGAGTTCTCGGCCGGAGGTGGATGGTGATGTTCGGCCGAGAGCTTTGAGAGAGAGAGAGAGTGTTATGGAGTTTGTATTATTTTGACTTAAGAAAGAAGATGAAAATGATGAAGTGGGGAGGTGAAAATAATGAAAGTGAGGAGGTGAAGATAATGAAAATGGTGGTTGCATTATGGGAAGGGAGTCGATGGAGATGAGTGGTGGAGGAGGTGATGGTTTTGCCAATTTTCAAGAAAATAATGATTAGTTTAACTACCCACTTTCCCGATAGAGTGTCTTGCTTTTTCTTCCTTATTCCTCCTTTTTAATTGAATTTGCAGTAAAAAAAATCTCCACCGAATCCCTCTATCTCTCGACCATGTGAAGAAGAAATGGGAGAGGATGATTTGTCTTTTAGTTCTTGTGTTACTTGCATTTAGTTAATTAATTATAGTCATATTTTACAAGCAAGATCACTCCTTTACATCAGAAGACAATTTATTTTGTCTTGTAAGTTGTATCTTATAAAGGTTAGTTAAATAAACAATGGTTTGAATTGTTTTGCTAAAATAAAAGGGATTGGGCTATTAATTTAAAGTAAAAATATATTAAAACTACCCAATATTCAAAAAGTGTGTACATTGTATACCCAATTCTAAAAATTGCTACAACTTATACCCATTTAAATATTTTAATATTTTTTGCCAACACTCAAAGACACACTTTATTATTTTTTGTTCCTTTGCACATAAGAATTTATTGATTTGTATGTCTTGTAATTCGTGTTGACTATTTTGAGAGAGATGGCCGATTGGAGAGATATAGAGCGATTTGAGAGAGGACCGATTAGAGAGACGACCATTGAATTTTAATAGAATTCATGATTCTAATTGATTGGAAACTTGAATTTTAAATGTGTGCAGTGATGCGTCTTAGTCGAGTTGAAGGAGTTGAATTTGTCATTGTACTTTATGTTAAAAAATCAAATGTGTATACAGTGTAGCAATTTTTACAAATGGGTACACATTGGAGATACTTTTTTAGAGTTGGGTAGTAAAACTTTTTTCTCCATGAGATAGTTGGGCTTTTGAAAAAAAAAGGGCTTCAATTAATTTAAATAAATAAGGCTCAATTAATATATCAAGTGTGTCTAGAGGTTGGCCCAAGGTCTTGAACCAATATAATTAAACGGCCCAAACAAAATTAATTACGATGGCCGGTGGATCATCCCACGAACTTGGCCCAATAGGAAATATTTAATTAGATACATAATTTTTTTAATTAATACGTACTCACATAATCATGTAATTGCGTTGTTATATAACAAGTTAAAATATAATTATCGAGAATTTCTAGGTGTCAAATTATGCATAAAGTCTATATCTTTTTTTCTTTTTTTTTAAATCCCCACTTTTTTAGTCCGGGAATAAGAGACTTATTTTTATTTTATTTTTTTAAGGAAAAAACTTATCTTATGCTATTATTTTCTTAAGAATTCTCTAATCCAGGTAAAAATTCCGGAGTGTTACATAGATGTTTGCCCACCTCACTATAAACTCTATCATTTAAGTTGCACTCTTCCAGATACCTACACATATAGAGTCAAAAGAGCTTGAGTGGAGTTGCATGCTTTGGATATTGGGTCTTTGATCGTTGGCGCAACCACTTTTTAGGGCTCTTGCCAAAAAGGAAGTCAACTTCCCGTTGTCTTCGTCTCGCGTACGCACGTTAGTCTTTCACTTTAAGTAAAGCTCGTTGGTACGCTGTCTCCTCAGCCGAACAACGACTCCTAAGCTGCTCTTCATCTCAATGGATTTGATACCCCTTTGTTTCTTCGTTCATTTTATGTATTCAGTCCCACCCTAGTGTCATATTTTAACTATCCTAACTTGTGGTTATATTTGAACTCTGGGTATTTGTTGAACAATGTTAATTGGGCAGAAAGGAGAATTTGAGTGTTAAACAATGTTAATTGAGATTTAAACAATCATTCGTTGTTTTGTTGAACACTTGCCTTCATTAATTTAAAAGAAAATTACATGTCAGTTTTGTATCAGGAATATATACTCCCTCCGTCCACCAAGAGTATACCACTTTGGTGGACGGCACGGGTTTTAAAGAAAAGTGTGTTGTTTAATGTTAAAGTGGAAAAAGGGTGTAGTGAGTGGAGAAATGGTCCCACTTTGTTGACTTTAAAGGTAAAAAGTGAATAGAATAGTAGGTATTTTTGTAAATATTGAATTGGGGTGAGGTTAAATTATAATAAATGTGTGTGGGGTATAGGCCAAATAAGGAAAGTGGTATACTCTTTGTGGACGCCTGAAATGGCAAAAATGGTATACTCTTGGTGGACGGAGGGAGTATTATTTAAGAATTTCAAACTAAATACCATATATTAAGCATCGACAAGGACATGGGGTGGTCAAGAGCAATGACATTCATCACCCAAAGCATATTGTCCCGAACTGATTGCAATATATCAACGACAACATGTGGAGTTGGACTATCATTAATAGATTTAGCTATTTTCTGGTCGACGTGAAAAATATTTGACTCAAGCATGGTATTAGAGGTAACACGCTCAAGAAGTGGAAAGGTTATCCTAATCAATTTCAGGATACTTAAGGTATGCTTGGCACTGCCCATCAATGGCATGCCTCATGTACGACAAGTGTATTTGAATTCTTAGGAGAATTTCCACCGTGGGAGAGAGTTGTGCATTCCCCTAGCAGCCCGCAGGAGCCATATCTTCATCACGTCCACCCGTAGACCTCTTCCTCTTACGTGAGACAGCGGATTTCACAACCAACATGAATTCTAATTGCATTCTAAACGTGTGCAGTGCCGCAAATGGGTATAGAGTGCCACAATTTTTACAAATGGGTATACATTATAGATACTTTTTGAGAGTTGGGTAGTAAAGCTTTTTTTCTCCATGAAAGAAATGAGATTTTGAAATAAATAAAATTGGGCTTCAAATAATTTAAATGAATAAGCCCCAATTAATATATCAAGTGTGTCTAGAGGTTGGCTCAAGGTGATCTTGACCCAATATAATTAAACGGCCCAGACAAAATTAACTAACTTGTGGTTATATTTGAACTCTGTGTATTTGTTAAACAATTTTAATTGGGCAGAAAGGCGAATTTGAGTGTTAAAAAATGTTAATTGAGATAAAAACGATCATTTGTTGTTTTGTTGAACACTTGCCTCCATTAATTAAAAGAAAATTACATGTCAATTTGTATCACGAATATCCGGCATGGTGGAAGAATCCACCCATCATGGTTGGTGAAAGGGGTTTTGGACAGCGGGTACAAGGATGAAAAGTTACTACCGTGGCCGCGATGATGATTGTCATACCTAATCATGGTGAGTGGCAAAGGTGGCTAAAGTGGTAGTCCGGACTGGGTCGACACGGACCCAGGCCTATCGTACTTTGGTACTATGCGGGTTCCCCCTCCCCGAAATTCTATCGAGCCTTAAAATTAGAAGCTCAGCCTAGCCTCGTCCGGGCCATCGGGCTTTCGGGATAAACCAGCCCGAGAAATAATAAGACATTATTAAATGTCCTAATAGAGATTGTGATGAGGTTCAAATACTTTACTGCATGTCTACCACTAAACTACTTCACAACATATATTACTTATAATATACAAAATATTAGTTTGATATGATTACTCCGAACTCAGACAAATCCTCCGTTTTCATATCAAACTGTAAGAACATTATTCGTTCAATTGCTCCTTGCGCTGCTAGGGTCTTTCATAATCCTATTGTGTGGGAGGAACCACTTGACTTTGTGGTTGGTCTTCCTACTTTTCCTTGTTCTTGCTCTTGATTGAATAAAGCTTCTGGTTCTCGAAAAAAAAAAAATGTTAGTATAATTTAGTAGAATCCGAGCTGGTCTTTTGGCCCAAAACCCCCAGGTTTTTTAGCCCCAAAGTCCGATCAGCCCAACGGCTCTTTGGCGGGCTTTTTAGGCTCGACTTTTTTTTGGACCATTAATTTTCAAGCCCAATCTAGTCCGAACTTCGGGTACTTCGGGCATGGCTCATTTTGCCATCTCTAAAATTGTGCATTAGTCATCTGAAATTTTGCTATTAGTGGACCTAAACAATTTTTAATGATGCATAATGCGGCCAATAAAATAAAAATAAAGATGAGGAATTGGTGTATTGTTTTAATCAAATTTTTACCTAATTTGTAATCAATAAATTCCAATTGAAAATTAATCATACGGATATACAATATAATCTGCTAGCCTATGTAATGGAACATAAAAAAATGTAATGTGTTATGATCATATAATATCGGTATAGATCATGTTTGAAAGGTTAATAACTGATTTTATATTATATGACCATTTAAAGCCATAAAATATATTTGACCCAAGATGCCATAAAATATATACTTCCACTTTTTGACTCATAAAAGAAATCATTGACTCATTGCAGCCCTCTATCTCTCCATCTTCTCTTCTCAATACATTTTAATTTAAAATCAGTAGTAAAGTATACTCCTTTAATCGAAATCTCTACACTCCTTTAATGAATTTTGAAATGAAATGTTGTCCGCCCCCAATTTGGGATAATCGTACACCTGTTTATATCGAATTAACTCGAATTTCTCTCTCTCTCTCTCCAGTAAGAAGAAGCTCCCCATTTCCCTCTAGATCTGAGCTTCAGTTCAGCCTCACTGCGAAAATCTAGGGTTTGAAGGTTGGCAGCACCAATTCCCCGAGGAACTCAAGCTAGCTAGGTTTTGAGAGCTCGCGGTGTTGATTTTTTTATTTTATTTAAGTTGTGCTGTGCGGAATTCCCCACGTTGTTGCGGTGGAACCGCTAGCTTTCTTTTTTCACTCTGATTTTCGCTGTCCCAAGACTTGGATGATGGGAAACCGTTAAGCAATCCTCCGAGATTGCAGAGCTTGTGAAATATATTGCGGTGGGGAGTCGTGCTCAAATAAGAATATATAAATATTTATCTGTTATTTCGTAGTCAAACTTCGTTGGGAGTTTCAAGCTGAATCGTGCGTGGTTGAGAAATTCCAGGTTGATACGGGAAGGTTGGTTCATGGGACTTTGGAGCTTAAATTATTGAAATTGTTTAATCTTCGGAGTGATCAGTCTGTACGTTGCTTTCAGTTGATCCAAGACTTTAGTATATAACCCCTGCTAGATTTTGGGAAGCTATAGTTGTAATTCGGGTTTGATTAATTGTTTTGTTTCGATTCAGAATCGGATCAAGTTAAGTAGAGTAGAGATATGTGAGTTTTGGGATAAGGAAGTGAGTGTATGAAAGATGGCGCTTAAGCTTCCAGCTGCAGAAGCAGCTAAGGTGGCTATTCAGTCGATTGGTCGGGGATATGATATTTCCTTGGATCTTAGACTGAAGTATTGTAAGGGTGATTCGCGTATGATTGAGATTAATGAGGATCAGGGACGGGAGATTATTCTTCCAGGTGGAATCTCAGTTGCTGGTGTTTCAAAATCAATCAAATGCGATAAAGGAGAGCGCACACGGTTCCGTTCTGATGTTCTGACGTTCCAGCAGGTTTGATTACATTTTGATTTGTTATGATTGTTCAGGATATATTCATTTTTGTTGTAGGCGTGGTCTTATCTGTGAAGAACTTTGGGTGATTAGAATATAAAATTTCAGTTATTTGGCTGTTAAATATGTGTCTATATGATAAATGTGGCCTCGATACTTTCTTGAGCTTTAAGACATGTCCATTTCTGGTGCTTTGCTAACACCTTTTTATGATGTTCAGTATTCAGTTTATATAGTGTCTATATATTCGAGTATATAAAAAACATAACCCATATCTTCACATTCCAGATGTCAGAGCAATTAAATCAGGAGCTGTCATTGACTGGAAAGATTCCTTCTGGGCTCTTCAATGCGATGTTTGAGTTTTCTGGTTGTTGGCAGAAAGACGCAGCATACACCAAAACTCTTGCTTTTGATGGTATGTTTATAACACTGTATACAGTTGCACTAGAAAAGTCTCAGATGGTTCTTAAGGATCATGTGAAGAAAGAAGTTCCATCATCATGGGAGCCTGCGGCTTTGGCAAGGTATGTCTTGGGGCTGCCTTCTTTAGAAGTCTTTAGCTACACTACTGTTGCTGCAATCCCTCCTGTCCTCATGGAGTGATCTATTTGTGTCTAGGCATGCATGCCTATGCTTGTGCTTTTATGTTTACATGCATAATAAGTCTCTTGTAAATTCATTATCCTCCTTGATCCATAACATATAACCTCTACTTGAAGGATGGGTAGTGGTGGGATTATGTGAGACTTCACCACATGTCAGGACCTCATTGTTCGTATCTTTGTGAAAAATCTCTTGCACATTAGTGCTATGATTTAAATGGATGGTCTGTATGTTGGAGCTGGTTTTGTTTTCCACTTCAGCTAGGATAACATGAATAAGCTGGTACAACCTGCCACTCATCAGACAATTTTGAGCATGCATCATTTGTCCTTTATAGTTATGGTCCTTATGGATGTAAGTAATTTGCAGGATATTGAAAGTGCACCCAAACTCTCAAGCAAATAGAGAGTCACGTTTAGTTGTAGGTCAATATTTAATGCATTCATTTTCCAGTCCAATAGTTATTTATCAACAAGTTTGTAATTTTAGCAGGTGTTGTTTAGCTATAGTTATCTATTAGATTATGTCATCACTTCCGACATATCAAATACTACCAACACGTATATTATTTGCTCATTTCTGAGTGTTGCAATTACTTATTAATACTACTACTACTGTTGCTGAACTCCCATTTTGTCAGGTTTATTAGCAAGTTTGGGACTCACATCATTGTGGGTGTAAAGATGGGTGGGAAGGATGTAATTTACATGAAACAGCAGCATTCTTCATCACTTCAACCCGCTGAAGTGCAGAAGAGATTGAAGCTGATGGCAGATAAGAGGTTCTTGGATGCAAATGGACAAACTGAGGGTTCCGAGCAAGTATACCAGATTGAGAAGGTTTGTACAAGTTAAAGTAGTTTCACTTATAATCAACGAGTATGTTCAATACTAAAGAACCAAGATATTGATTTATAGGGTTAGCTGAACCCGAAGAATCACAACCCTTATCATCAAATTGCAAATTCATCATTGCTTTCAAACTTCACAAAATTTACACCACCTTTTGATTTTGGTGCAAATTAAGCATGTTCTTTTCTTCTGATGATCGGATTACGACATACACATCATTCTTATTGTTTGTTCACATATATACCAATAATACCATTTAGAATATGCACATCATTCTTATTGTTTGTTCACATATATACCAATAATACCATTTAGAATATGCATACACATGGAAAAGGAAATCTGCCAAATGAAATTCATATTGCCAGAAAAACAATTGGACATGTTTAATTTGCACCGAAATCGAAAGTGGTGTATGGTGTTGATCTTGTGAAATTTAAAGGTGGTATTGTATATGAACTCTAATTTATATCCATATGATTCATAGTGGGTGCATTTCAGCTGACACTGACACTATGAGGAATAAATTAAGTATAATTCCTGAATTGATGTTTCTTGGCCAAATTATTTTTGATCAAGAAGGAAGATATAGGAAGCTAGATATGCTTATTACGTTTCCAATTTATTTGGAAAAATCATAGGGTGAAAATCACTATAGTATTTCTTTGTTACTGTTTATCAACCAGTATTCATCATAACCAGTCTATCTTATGGCATGCATCCCGCTGAGCAGCTCCTTCCCTTAATAGGTTTATGCTGCCCTCTAAATAGTGTCTTTGATGATTCAATATTGTTGGGAGGAATTTTGTATTCAACTTCACTTTTCATGGAAGTTTGGGATAATTATATTTCCAACTTTTCAGTGGCATGCGCTTTTCCCTTTTCACTTGTCTCGTAAACATTGTAATATGAATTCTGATCATTGAAGCATCATATCCACTTGGTTTGACCTTATCTGCTTTTCCTGTATGGCAGTGTGTCTGATAGATGGTTCATATTACCCATACTTAACAATGTCATTGTGTAGCTTTGACTCCTGTTGCTTAGGATATAGACAATTTCTCCACCATTGTCTGGTTTAAATGATTGATCTGTACTCTTTGTTTACTTGTATGCTTCTTGATCTCTATAATATTTTTTCTTCAGTTTGAAATGAAGGAGACTCGTCTTCGATTTGCAGATACGGGCACATCAAGTTCGTATTCACAAAAAGATGTACACCTTTCATCTTTCATGCAACAACACTCATTAGTTTTTACTTTACTTTCATAGAAATCTAATTTTATTTTCTTATTCATTTTGCTAAATAATAGGACACTGTGAGTATCTGCAAAAGGAGAGGTGGAAGTGATAGCACAAGTCTGAACCATCAGGAGTGGCTACAAACAGTTTTGAAGGAGCCCGATGTTATTACTATGTCCTTTATCCCTATAACATCCCTACTAAATGGTGTTTCAGGAAGTGGCTATTTGAGTCATGCAATTAATCTTTATTTGCGCTGTGAGTGATCTATTCTGCTTTTATTTTTATTTATTTTCACAATTTCAATTATAGTTACTCTGGAAGTAAAGAGAGTTTCCTTGGAATGTTACTTTATTATGGGGCAGCATCAGGTATTAAGACTAGTATGATGATGAAAAGCTTCTGGGAACCTGACAATTGACATGATGGTTTATATGCATCTTCATATGTGGCAGACTGGCAGTCTAAAGCATTTTCATCTTTTTTTTACTTTTATATATAAATATATATGTGCAGATAAGCCGCCGATTGAAGAGCTCCATCAGTTTTTGGAATTCCAGCTTCCTAGGCAGTGGGCACCTGTATTCAGTGATCTTCCACTTGGTCCTCAGCGAAGACAGCAAAACACAACTTCCCTGCAATTTAGTCTTATGGGTCCCAAACTTTTTATAAATGCCACAGCGGTAAATCTTTTTTCCAAAATATTTCTGATTTGTCATTTGGGTTTTCTGCTTATAGTTTTAGTGAAACTTTGACTTTGTGCCAGTGGTAGCCTAGCTGTTATTATGCATTGTAAATTGCATTGAATGAGAACGATTTTCAATTGAAAATGAGAAGCTAGGATCCTGTCATTACAAAAAATGTTGGTTCTCGCCTGCAGTGAGAATTAAAACTAGAATCAGGCTAAGTGTTTCTGGACAAGTTGGAATTTCATGTTTCTTTTAAGCACTATGCAGGCACATCTTTTACATGTTTCAGATCTAAAATATCATTATAGGGCAACTAATATTTAAAATAAAATAAAAGACAAGTCTGTTGTATGTATTAACGTTTTGTTGTGTGTGGGTGTGGGGTGAAAATTTAGATGCAGTAGGGTTTTTCGGCATATTGCTGATTTATCATAATTGGGAATTTAGCACTCAAATTGTGATGGAATAAAATTATTAAACATGTTACATGGAACTTAGTTACTTGTTTTCCATAGGTCCGGGGGTTCAAGTCACCACAAGGGGGAAATGGGGAACCATTATAGATCCTCTTTTAAAAAAGAAAAAAAAAATTAGTTACTTGTTTTATGGTTTAAGTCTATTTTTCCTTGATTTTGCAAGCTAGTTTTCTTTCCATATACATATGTGCAATTTATCTACATAACACCATTCTGTAAGCATATATGTGCATCTCTTGAAAATTAATCATCAGTTTTTCTATTTTAACTATTATTTCAGGTTGATGTAGGTAAAAGGCCTGTAACTGGTCTGAGATTGTATCTTGAAGGTAAAAGAAGCAACCGCTTGGCAATTCACTTGCAACACCTCTCCTCTCTTCCAAATATTTTCCAACTCGAGGATGACCCAAATGGCAATTTTCGCCAGGAATCATATGATCGGAGATATTACGAGAAGGTACAATGGAAGAACTTCTCCCATGTATGTACGGCTCCTGTTGAATCTGATGAGGAACTTTCCATTGTCACGGGAGCACAACTACAGGTTGGGGATTATGGATTTAAGAAGGTTCTTTTCCTTCGCCTACGTTTCTCAACTGTTAAAGGAGCTATTTCAGTTAAGTATCCAGAATGGGATGGATCCCCTGGGTTGGCTCGTAAATCTGGACTTATTTCAACTCTAATTAGTCATCACTTCACAGCAGTACATAAACCACCTCCCCAGCCAGCTGATGTGAATATTAACTCTGCTGTGTATCCTGGGGGTCCTCCTGTTCCCATCCAAACTCCCAAACTCTTGAAGTTTGTTGATACGACAGAGATGACAAGAGGGCCACAGGAACCACCCGGCTATTGGGTTGTTTCTGGAGCAAGACTTGTAGTCGAGAAGGGGAAGATCTCTCTTAGGGTCAAGTATTCGTTACTTACTGTCATTCAACCCGATGATGATGAGCTGGAATAATACTTGTATAGGCTGTTTGTTTACTTAGAAGTTGAGCAACTGTGGATTGAAATGGACGGGTGTTGTATCAGTGAGGGACGGCTGTATCCACAGAGACCTTACAGACGACAAGCCACAAAGTTCCAGAATGGCAGATTAACGATGGACTGCACATCCATTTTGAACTCGAGATGTTACTTGTCCGACTCTTCCCCATCTTTCCAAGACGAGATATATATCACTCGTCTTGTTGTTTCTCCCTGGTCCTTCTTGTATCAATATGGTTGTTTTATGTAGATTCCACAATCAGGTTTTCTACATAAATATTGTTGGAACGTTTCCGTAGTCATATTGTACTTTGTAGGAAACGATGCTGCAATAGATGAACTGAGTATAAAATAGATTGATCTATGTATTGGCAGCTCATATTTTTTGATATTCTGTAAGATGGTTTAGATGGTTTTATGAGTTGCAGTTTTCAATGATTGCACACATTCAGAAGCTCAATATCAAAATTTCGTAAGGCAAATAAAGTGATGTGTACAAAAGATGGCAATTGAAGTAAGCAATAATGGCAGCAGTTTTATTGGTTGGTGGGATGTGAGAGAGGGAGAGAGTGAGAAAACCAACGAACTCCTTCCCTTTGCAGAGGAGCTGGTTGAGCAATAAAGGTAGGATACTGCTGTCCCGGCATCACCACTGAGAAATCTGATGCATATGATGTTTGTACCTGAAACAAAATCCATCAATAATTACAACCTTAAATCTCTCACCAGAGCTGTTACTTGTTAGGAAGTAGAAGAATGCGCATACTGGGTGCTGCGGTGTTTCGAGCTTGTGCTGCATTTGTGTTGATTCCGTCTGCGTAGAGTCTTGGTGGGACGGTCTGAAGAGATGCTCGAATATAGCCATGATGAGAAACATGGAGATCAAGATGGCCGTGGCAACGAATCCGAAAGAAATGGCATTCATGGATGACCCGAAGCTTTTCCATGGACCTTCTTCCTTGTCAAGAGATTGACTCGGATTCGAACTACTGCTGTACATGCTGTTCCATGGCTTCGCCCTTCCGCTGTTGAGCTCGTTCATGCTGTTCCTTCCCTTTGCCACCTGTTAATAAACAACGTAATACTATATCATTAACCAATACAACTTATACAAGGAAAATATGTTAGCATTTGAAAGATTGTTCTGCTGTTCTGTAATGCATTGGAAACGTCTATCCAAAGCAGCACAAATGGCCATTGTTTTCCACATCCAAATCCAAAGCAGAAAAAAGAAGATAAAAATAGCGTGATTTTGACAAGAAACAAGTGAGGGCGATGGCCTCATGAGAACTCTATGTATACTTAAACATCACACTGATAAATTCAATAGTATATGCTCTGTTTATTCTTTTCGCTACTTAAAAGCAATTTCTGATCAAATGATAGCACAAGTCTGGAATGAGAGAAACGAAACCAAAACCAAAAGAGTTAGTATTTTTATGCATAATGTACATATATTGTATGAAGCATAGTATCCTACCTGAGGATGAAGATTACCAGAAATAAAGTGGCAGATAATGAAACTTTGAATGCAGCAGCTTCACACTGTCTTTGGTTGAAGAGAGAAAATAGATAAGGACAAGTAAAGCTTCTTTTCTCCCAAAATTTCAGCTGCATTTGCCTTTTATTTGTTCCAATGATCAGATTCTTATCAAGCAAGCTTCTTTGTCATGAAAGAACAAGACACATATTCCTCCATTCAACCTTGTAGAGGATACTTATGGCCATACAATATGATAAAATAATGTTAAGGATTTGTTTTTTATTAAAGAAAAAGCTACATATATGGTTTATGATGATCTCAGTCGGTCTACCTTTCTAAACAGAATGTAAATAATACCGATGCCTATCTTAATCAGTACTGTACCAAGTCTGAAGAAAGGTTTTAAAACAAAGGGTTAATTGTTAAATACGTAATACACAAAATTTGACCCATTTTCTTGTTTTATAAATTGTTAATCCTACAATGGTTGTTACCTTTAACATTGTAGCAAAATAGACAGCGCACATTACATTTAGACGATATTATTTTGACCTTAATGCTTATAGGAACTCGTTTCACGAGTGATGCATCAAGTACACGTCGGATTTATGGTAGTGTGAAAAAAAAACAATTTCCCAGTTGTAAAAATTGGATTTGTGTTGTGTAGAGAATTTTGCTACAAATTGACAAATAGGGTCATCATTGCAACAACTAATAAAAAGCGACGAAAACCAAAATCGAGCAAAAATTCGTGATTTTTTCAGCAATTATTCCCACAAATGACAAAGAAAGATTTGTGACTTTGTGTGTGTGTGTCTCAAATTATACGCGAATCATAGTTTGTTGGTCATAATAATTAAGGGTGTATAAAGAGTTTTGCTATGCCCACAAGTTTAGGTAGCATTTCATTCATGACTAACAATTAATTTCTCAAGGCGAAGTGCATGATGAAAAAAATATATATACTCGAATAAAGAGATTGAAACTGTTATATTAATTAGTTCTTTACCACCTAACAAACATATTATCATATTCACTTTGCCAGCCCAAAAAATGGGACATGATACCATCATTTGAGAGTTGGCAATGCATCACAGAATCACTAACTAGTTGAACAAAGATAAATAAAGCTGCCAAAATCTGAGATTTAAAAAAATATTTCAAAGGCTGCAAACTCGCCAATTTTATAAGCTTAAATAAGTCTTGCTTTGTTTCTGAAACCAAAGCAAATTAAAAAAAATAAAACTGCGAGATGAAGTCAGTAAAGAGAGAAAAATTGTTAGAGCTATATATGAAGCAGAATCTGTGGAGACATAATTGAATTGAAGAAAGATTGAAAAAGGAGGCGTGAAAAGAATAAGAAGGGTGCTTGAAAAAGGAAGTG
Organism: Salvia sclarea; assembly: GCA_036873715.1. NCBI lineage: Eukaryota > Viridiplantae > Streptophyta > Magnoliopsida > Lamiales > Lamiaceae > Salvia > Salvia sclarea. The sequence continues at coordinate 2,732,926 of JAYJMF010000017.1, forward strand.
ATGTAGACCATACCCACATCTTATTCCTTAAATTTTCCCCCTATAACCCTGTCACACCAACCCCACACCTTCTGCTTCAACATTATTTTTCTAACTAATCTAATTGCTCCCAAAAAAATAAGCTTCTATTCTAATTTGCTCACTTATAGATAGACAAAGATCCTACAAACATTCAAGGGAATTTAGGAAATAAATGGAGATGTGATAATTACAAGGTAACATAAAGGCAGAGTGAGAGAGAGAGAGAGAGAGAAACTTTTTCCTCTATATTTTGGATGGGCTAAAACATCTTTTTCAACAAGACAATCACCATGTCTTTGAAAGATATGAATGCTTTTCAAACCCTATGTTTTCTTAATCATTCTAATCCTATGCAACCCATGTGCTCATTACCCATCTATAATGTAATTAGACAAAAATATGATTTCAACAACAGAGAAAAGGACAAAACTATGATATAAAATTTTCTTAAGTAGCACCATCTAACACAATTTTCTTTGTTACTTCGATTTTATAAACACATAAACTAGATGTGCAATTCGAATTTATTATGAACTCGAAATCATGCTTCTTGCTTTAATTGTCAATCGAGCAAATGTACCATCATCCCAAATTTCATTTTGAATTTTGAAATCAGATTGTCCGTACCATCACAATATTTTATCTTGAGTTTTGACTAAAATAATCATGTACTAATATTTTCCTTCTGATTTATTGGAGTCGCCTAAAGAAAAAAACAATATAGATTTTTGGTAAGAGACAATTTGCTAAAGAGAAGGGGTCCATATAAGTAGGAAAAATGAAGTAAATTTTGAAAAAGATGCAGATAGAGAATCATGGTATCTTTTCTTCCAACTTTGCTGTTTTCTTTTTATTTTTGCCCACCTTTTTCTTTTCTAAATGTTTTTCTTCTATTCAATCAAAGTCTCCCTTACTGAAGCAACTTTCCCTGTTTTTCAACATATTATAGCAATGACAAGACTGCTCAATGTGATATATTCTGAGAGCATTTCTCTTTGATTTAAGCTTATGCATGATGAGGAAATATATGTCAAACTCTCTGCCACGGTCACAGTAAATTAATCATAACTGAAACTTGCATTGTATTAAACTCATTCAGTAAAACATTTTACTGTATTAAGAATTAATAGTAAAAATGGATGTTAAATGTTTTTATGGTTGCCCTTGCCCACTCTTCTTTTTCTTTTTAATGTTGTAAGCTTTTACTTTCCCTTTATATTTATGTGTCCCCCAGTGCCAGTGGGCAGCTGAATCCAGGCCCTTTCTATCCTATTTCTCTTTTATGAAATCTACCATGTGGACTTCATTGCTTTTGTCCATAAATAATATTCCCAACCATCACCATCGACTTAACTTAGTTTACCAAAATTATGATGAATGAATATTACTTAAAACTGTTATTTCCTATTTGGACGTCCATAGCTTCAATTCTAGAACAAATAAAGTTAAAGCTAAGTATGAGAAAAGTTAAACGGAGCTTTGTACATTCAAATATGAGAAAATACTCTAGGGGTTTGATTTCAATGGAATTATAGATCCAAACATGTAAAAGACTCAATTCTTTTTAAGACGATCACAAAATAAGTTTAAACCTAATTCTTTGTAGTAAATCGCATCTCCGCCATGAGCCCTTGAGGATTATGGCTAGGCAGCATGTTGAAGGATCATAGTCTAAGCTTTGAATACCAATTGATGGAGGGAAGCGTATGAATTATGGTGTTAATTATACTAATTTGTTCTACTAAAATAAATAAATTATATTCATCTACTCGGACAAATAGATTGAGAGAGATAGACAGACCGTACTTCTATTTCAAATTCATCAAAAGAAATTTTTACACATCATCAAGTGCGTCGATCGAGCTTTTGCTTGATCTCATGCAGGCCAACACAGATATGTACAGTATTACACAAATAAATCAGCACCTTTTGTTTTGTTGGCTATATATATATACAGGAAATATAAGATATTATCTGCTTTCTTTGAAGTTGTTTAAGAAATGGTTAGTCATCGCCCCTGCATATATCGTGAAGTTAAGTAGCAGATTAAAAAAAAAAAAAAACCGGATTTGATATAAGCTACACATTCTTGAACGACATACATACCTGTCCAAAACAACACATTCAGAGGGCTTTCTGGTCACGCACTTGCCGGTGTGATCCAATCGGAAATATAGACAACACTTTCATCCTAAGGAGCAGAGTACAACAAATAGAATAACCAAGTTATGTGCAACGGATTAAAGAAATTTGAGTTTATACTATGCTTCCTAAAGCTTCAAGGCAAGTTTTACTACATTATTATATATCCATCAATCACTCCTACGAAACAGAACTGTTACTTATTGTGAATGCTAATATCTTTAACCCTCTATGCCTATGAAGTCTCCGTATGCTTTTTCACAAGGTTATTAGCCATCCACTTGTAATAGGGAGGTAGAGAGAGAGAGAGAGAGAGGCTTACGACACATAATCGGCAGAAACAAATATAGGAATCCTTCCCAATCCAGCACCATTCCACTTCTTTCTCTGGGACGCAATAACTTTGTCTGCTTCTGAGCCTGTGGCCGTCAGAACAAACTAGAAAAAGAACATAACTATCATTACTGCACAGTATAAAGTCACCAACAACAAATATAGCTTAAAACAGGCCATTCAAACAAGCCCACGTAATATGTTTATTCACATGGTAGGGACATGTACAACTGAAAGTGGGAAGAATCAAGGCAGTAGTATTATCAAGTATATATCCATACTCTATAGAGTTCTAAAGTTATTCATATCTGGATGTAAAATGCGTCCATTTCATCAATTTATTTTTTCTTTCATTATTCATGTTCTAGGCATGATAATAAAATCAATTCTTGACCGTTTAGATAAATCTTCAACTTTTAAATACGCTCCTAAGTCCATCCTACAAAGAATTAGCTCTAAAAGAGTGACTATTTAGAAATTTCATCCAAACCAGGACTCAGATATATAAAAATTTAGGAGACACCATTGACATACTCAATGTGAGAGAGAGAGAGAGAGAGAGAGAGAGAGAGAGAGAGAGAGAGAGAGAGAGAGAGAGCACCAGTACTTACCAATGGAAATAGTATAGCCATAACCCCATAGCTCACAAGAGGAGAGTAGAAGAAAGCGGCCAAAACACATGGACTTCCTGGAAAAGGTAGTTATCATTTTATCAGTAGACCATTGATGCATCCAAATATAGTCATCAAACTAAATTCAATCCGAATATATGAATAAACTGATAGTGGACCCAGTGCAAAGCTTTGAAAATAGCAAATATTATTATTAGCCTAATTATGCATATTCATGAGACAAAAATGGGATCAAAGTTTACAAGGCTTCATGAAGTCCAATTTGAAACTCAAGAAAATTCACTATATTTTCAGTAATAAAGATTAAATAGATGTACGTTACAATTGACATATTAACATATAAGATGATGTAACAAAAACAAATGAATTTATCCCTGAGAAAAGAAGGATAAAATATTATTCGCTAAGATATGTCATATGTGGGATAAAAATTTAAATTAGCACATACACAGCACTCTCTGGACAAAAGAGTTCCAGTAGTTCTCTCCAACATTTTGAAGCATCAGTAATTTGCGATGATTTCACAAATCATATTCACCAAGTAACAACCCTTGTAATACATAAACAATCAGGAAGATGGACTACTAAATAAATCTTTAGTAGCTAGAGCTAAAACAACTTTTAAGAATTCGGCAACAATTTAATCAAATAAATGATACTAATAGTAATAAGATTCTTTCTATTGCAGGTACGGATAACTGACAAAATTAGTGAATAATTCAGCCTTACGCAAGGCAAGCTCTTTGGTTCTGACTTATGGATTCAGCAGAATGGGCAGGTGCAATATCTAATCAAAATTGCTCGTCTTAGCATTGCACTGCTAAGACAAGACAATTTAGGTTTATCTCTTAGGTATAATATCCTTGACTCTATCGAATTGGTCCAAATCTCCTTCAAGCCACAGTTTGATATATTAATTAGTAAGTTGCTAAAAGCCTAAAACTACATTTACAATTTACCCATAAATTAATGATATCAATATTTCACATTTCATAAATATAGCTTCAACCTGAAACAGGGTCTGCGAAAAATATTGGGTTCATCTAGTGGGGATTACATATAAATTCACTTTATCTCTTGCATATGCACTAAGTATAGTTCAATTGATCAATTGTAAGTTTCAGCTAGACAAGCTGATCTATCCAAAAGCCCATATCCAGTTACAATGGTAAAATAACATTTCTTTTAACAAGATTCTTACCGAAACCAGCAAAAAATGGCCAATTCGATTCGAAGAAGTCTAGCCTTTTATCCAAACTCAACCCAGAATAATTCCATTTATACCTGAGAAAACATAGGCAAAATCATCACTACCATCCTTTCGATCAAACCCCCATCTTCCCCGGGTTGCATGAAGATGAGAAAGTAGAACACAGAACCATCACTTACTCAAAGCAATAATAGGCATACATCCATGAAAGAAGCAATAGGTTTAGTGCCTTCCCAATAAATGGTACAAATCCAGTGGCATAAACCTACAAATATCAATTAATTATTATTAATAAGAAGAAGAAATTATTATTAGTAATTGTATAAGTTGGAAATGGAAGTTGATGTTACAGTATTTTACCTGCAAGAAGAAGAAACTCAACAAGAGAACTGAATATACTTGTTCAGCTAGCTCAATCATTACACTGCATAGAAAAGATGAAGTTAGTGATTCTCACATTACTGAAAACCTTAAGAAGTAGCACATCTTCTCAATCGGCAATGACTTCAAAAATAAAACCAAATGTATGAGGTATTACTTGTGGACATACCCCTCAATGTCAGTACCCTTATCACTGGCAGACATATCCTTTTCAACAGATGATTCTGAACTTGAAGCCCCATGCTTCTCAATTGCAAAAAACCCATACTTCGCAATATCATTATACCTAGTGCAATATAAAGGAAGACCTAATAAATAAAGCGCCATGCAGTCCACAGAATTATGATCATTAGAAAATCAGAATATGCCTTTAAAAAATATCATTCTTAGCTGGTATATATTTGCGGATAATATGTAATTTATATCCAAGATAATAGCTCAGCTGCAGCCTTATGAATCTTAGATAAAAGCTTCAAATGTTTTTCTCTTTCTAATTTTAATTTGTATATTATTTACTCTTGTGTCATGTATAAATTACAGGTTTAAATGTCACGGTACCGGAGTTGGGAAATCATATCCAGCCATACAAATTTCAGTAAGTGTGCCTAATGGAGGCAAATTTTTTTGGGTGGATAAAGTCCATAAGGTTTTCCATTAGTGGCAAAAGGAAAGATAGATCTATGAAACAGCATTGAAAAAATAAAACAAGGAGAAGACGAATTCTTGGTCCAAGAATTCATAGATCTGATGGGGAAACAACCGAATAAGGCTCATTACTGAGAGAGGTACTCAAGATTGTAACTGGTGAAGATACACAAAAACTTTTCGACTAATAAAGAACTATTTTAATGACGATACATAGTCTGCATGATGGCTTCAAGTACAAGTAAATTGGGAAGTGCTTCAGAATACATAAGGAGACAAAAAAAGAAGACCCAGTGGAAGAAAAAGGAAATGAAGATACCAGAGTGTGTTTAGGATGAAGCTGGATATATACATTGGGTAGAACCAGAACACCTGTAATATGCTACATCAACTCCTTGAAGAATAAAATGATAATATCCTCCATTTAAAGCAAGCATGTCATGATATTCTGCATGATATGTTCACATTCATGTGTGTATTTGTAAGTATATACACTATGAGCGAGAGAACCAAAAATTCTCTCTTGGTTTTCAGCAACAACTTGAACAAGTAATAGAAGGATTAAACTCACATAAACAAAATGTAAAAATCAAGACGCTAAGCAAAGACATCTCACAACATGATCACTTACTCAATAAATAACATAGTCGAAAAATATGAGAGATAAGCAAGACTAACATTTTGGAATCAATAAGAAAACGTGCTCTGATCACTTTGCAGTTTATCACAACAAACACAGTAGAAACATAAAGATGAGTGTGGAACCTCTTTTTAAAACAATATTTCCATTTAATAAAAGTTAGCTTAAAGTATAGAGAACACTCTCAAGAAAAATCAGCACTCACATAAAAGAGTTGAATAAGTCCATGTTGTAGGAAAGAATAGAATCTGGAAATACACCATAATGGGCATAGTTCTTGAGATTTATTCAGCAAGCACACGTTAGGCAACACCCATTGCAGTGTGGGGATGACAACAGATCTCAGAACAAGTATACTGCAAAAGACATATTGTTATAAATGATCATAAAATGGCATGATACAGAATCTAACCAAGCATATTACGTTCGCAGAATTGTCATCTCAAGAACTGAAATAAGGTCTTCCTATTCGTAGCAAGCTGCAGCCTTAAATCCACTTTTTGGGGCATACTAATTTTAGAATGAAGACAAGGATTAAAGAAGAATTTCAATAAAGATAATATCTACTCTCTCTTCCCACATGATGCACCTTAAGCCATCTTGAACTTACAATAATGTGTATTTGCACAATCCCCCAACCGTGTAACCTCACTTATAATGTGTATTTGCACAATCCCCCAACCGTGTAACCTCACTGTTTTTGTTCTAAGTTCTAACATATCCATCCCTTGATATTCTTCTCTACTAGGTTATAAAATTTGTTTTTTTACCCAAAAATAAATAAATAGAGAGAGAGAGAGAGATGTTTATTAGCCGTACATACCTTCCCAAAAAAATGAAGCCATTCAAGAGGAAACACTGTCCAGTACGGATGGCAATCTCCCTTGACCTGCAACGTTTATTCAATTCAAAGTTCAAACCAAGAGAGAGAGAGAGAGAGTCCAAATTATATTATGATTGGATTGAGTTGGGCACCTGAGACAGTATATGACGACGCGGTGAAGACAGCAAGCCTCTCTGAAACCCTCCGCCCACAAAAGGGAAGCTTGCTTCGATTTTGTTTTGAAGCTGCCCATTAAACTCTTTATGCTTCTCCCATCCATCGCAGTCAGGTCAGGTGCTTTCTCTCTCTCTCTCACCTCCGCCGATGGCAATAAATAATTTTAAGAAGTTGGTATCCTCTTGCTGAAGACTGCAGCAAGATGTTTTGCATTACGATTTACGACTTCTTCTTTTTAAATGTATGTGTTTTCATTGATGACATTTGTGGACTGTTGAATTCTCAATCTTTTTATCTGTCATAACTCATAAGGATACTCTTCCTATTATACTTATGCCTGGGCCGGAAGGAGAGGGGGTATTGGGCCTCATGACTCTCGTTGGGTAAATGTCACTCCTAATTATAAAAAATTAGATTAAAAAAATGTGTCTAATTCAACAATTCTTTGATGCTTTCTATTCTTTTTTTTATGCTGTTTGTGTTCAAATTTAGTTCTTCTTGCCTTCTATTTTTAGAATAAATTTAGTTTTTCTTTGCTAGTTTTGTTTTAATTGATTGAAAATATTCTTATGATTGAGTTAATTATAGATTTATAGTGAGGATAAACATCGATCTTTATAAAGCAATATTTATTTAATTTTTTAGCAGGATACAGGCTTTAGCCTTTAATTACTTATACATTATTTAAGATCGTGTAATTAATTTAATGTGTATTAAGAAATTACATCAGTACAAATAATAATAAGTTCAAGTTATAAATATTAAATCTTGCAGTAACATTAAGACATATATATAGCAAGTTTGGGTTATAATTGATTCATTATTGATATTTATTTGTTTGTTTGACATTATTTTTTTTTCTTAATTACGATCAGTGCCCCCTGGCGAAAATAATGTGGTTTATAAAATTCCATTCACTATAAAATAATGTGGTTTATAAAATTAAGATCCATGCATTGGGGAAATAATAAGTTCCTTGCGAAGTCACAACTCATGATTTAGATGATTTTCTAACCTTTTACTTTAAACAGTTAATTATTCTTTATCCGATAAGGTCCAATAATTATGCATTGACTGCGAAGCTAAAGAATCATGCAAAAAGATTGTTAACCAATCCAGAATCGACGATACTTTTAGTGAAAGTAATTACATCCAAATTTACGCGTTTTTATCTTGGTCGAAAATTCTATTACCAAAATTACGCAAGGAAAACTATAAATTTCCATATAACCAGTGTCAGAATTATATATCTATTCATGGCAATGATTGAATGCCAGTTGTTGATTACCCGAAAATCTTCCCATTACCTACATATATACACACAAAACAATCATAAAGGTCATATTAATAAGAAATGTCAAGAATGAAAAACAAGTCGTAAATCCTTTCTCTCAAGAAGTCCAAAAGGTACGTATTTTTCTTTCAACTCCATCAATAATTTTCCATTATTTCGTCTTATCTCTTGCATTTGTTATTAGTTAGGGAGAGATGGGGAGAGCAAAGCTGAAGATGGAGCTAATACGCAACGAGAAATCGAGAAACACAACGTTCAAGAAGAGGAAGGAAGGCCTGATCAGGAAAATGCAGGAATTCACGACGCTCTGCGACGTGAAGGCGTGTATGATAATATGCCAAAAGAGCAGCGAGGCGGAGATATGGCCTCAAAACGGGGAGCAAGTCCGCGGCATCATCGACATCTACAAGTCGAAGAACAAGGATTCCGGCAACAAGACCTTCGGCTTAGGCGACTTCTTCCACGAGAGGAAGAGGAAGATCGAAGAGGAGCTGGCGAAGCTGCGACGGAAGAACTTGGAGGCCAAGTACCCCACCGCCCCCGCCCTTCTCGACGTCGCCACCGAGCAACAGCTCAGAGAATTCGCTATGCTATTGACCAATAAGGCCAACTATGTCAGGTCTCGCCTCGATATCTTGAGGTCGCCCGCCAACACTACTACCTTTTATCTCCCACCGCAGCTAGGGTACAAGTTTGCTGTCGATCATCACCTCCACAACTCCGCGAATAATAATCATTACTTTGAGAGTATCCAATTCAAGCGCCAGCTTTTCTTCGAGTCCGCCACCGGATATTGGCCGCCGCCATCACAGCCCTATATGTTGCCGCCACCGCCATCCACGCCGCATTTCCCCAACCGGGAACAATTTATTCAGTATCGTCAGATGAACAACTCCAATAATATTCAGATTTAATTAATTAGTTTCTTAATTTCGAGTTTATTAATTATAGCTAGACATGAACAATTTCCTTGATGCCACTAATTTTTTACTTCATCTGTGTCTTTTTAAGACTTAATCGGCTGTATATCCATGAATTATTACTTATTTGAAATTATACTCATAACAACTATTTTTTTTAATTAACATTACCACTTTAATTGGAATCTGGATTCTTAGAAAACATACTTTTACTCTACTATCTGTCACTTTTATTCATAACAGCAATCAATTATATTAGATAATGTGTAAAAATATTTATCAACTTCTAGAGAATTACAGTCACTTTTATTAAGAGTCAACAATCAAACCCAATTCAGAACCTACCCGAGCGCATTGTGAGGAAGAACTCGCCAAGTTTTTTTCAATAAAATAATTATATAGATCTAGGTTTAATGTTTTTGCAGACTTAGAAAGTATTTGGGGCTCAAAACACAAATATGAAAAAGTTTTTGGACTTAATTGTCAGATTGCAGAAAGTTTCTAGGGTGAGATGGCGAATTCAGGAGTCTGCACGCCTTTCTTAGTTATTTATATTTAAATTATGGTATTAATAAAGTAAATTTGCATCCAACTAAAATAAAATAAAATAAAATAAATTTGCATAAGTCTTTAATTACACGAAAAATAGAATCCGAGAATCCTTGTATTGTTTCCCCCGATACTTTCAATTTCCAACGGGCAATAGATGGAATAAGAAAAAAAGAAAAGGTTTTCCGGTGAGCCAATAGAGGCACCGGAGATAAAAGAGTGTAGAGTGAAGAGAAAGAAAAAGAAAAAGACAATTGAGAGGGAAAGAGAGGCAGCGGTCGGCCGCTGAGAATTTGGGCGGAAGGGAGAGAGAGAAGAAGAATCAGAAAGACGACGCATTGACGGGAAGAGGAAGATTCCGGCCGGTCAAAAAAGCCCCTTTGAGGTATAATTCTTGTAAACATGTTCGTATTATGTTATGGTCAATTTATTTTTACCTAAAAAACTGTGATTTAAAATTTGTGCGCATATATCGTTTTGTTAGCTGAAAATACTTTTATCTTTGATGAAACCAAGTTATTATTGTGCTTGGGTTCTGTATTGGGGATAGAAGAAATCAACCGTAAATGAAGCGAAGACGCGGAAGCAAGAAAGGAAGACAAAAGAAGCCGAAGTTGGTTGGCACAGACGAAGCGGCACCAGCTGCTGCTAGTTTGAATTCAGAGGAGAACTCTGGTGCTGATGAGTTTGACAATGAAGATGTTGACTCTGGAATGGATGCCGAGACTGAGAGGACGCCTTCTCCTCCGCGTGTGTCTCAGCCGGAAACTCTTGCTACAGGCCGACCAAATAGTAATATCTTTGGGAAAGCAGTATATACTCGTGTAAAGGTGAAGATCAAGACTTCCAAAACTTTAGGAACCTCCTCGGATGCTCCTAGTCAAAGTGATACTGATAAGAGTAGCCATCAAGTAGGTTCGGAGAAGCAGCTTCCTAGTGAGAAAATGGACGACAGTGCCAATTCAAATGGAGGCAATTCCGGGAATACAACCCAGAAGCCGACGGGTGTAAAGATTAAGTCATCTAGGGGATTAGGTTCTTTGAGTATGAGCCCCTGTAGCAATACTGAACCGCTCAAGGGAGATAGGGTAGAGAACAAAGATACCAAATTGCTTCACAAGGAGTCTAAGAACAATGAGCACGAACTTAGAACTGCATTGGAGGTAACATCACTATTACATCGAGTTCAGTTGGTTTCGTGAAAGATGCTGTAACGTTTGCCATTTTACTTCTTTTCCTAGGTGATAAGAAAAATTATGAAAATGGATGCAGCTGAGCCCTTCAACGTCCCTGTGAATCCTGTTGCCCTCGGTATCCCAGTAAGTACAGTTTCTTTATGGATTTCCATTGCTTAGTATGGAGGCTTGCCACATATGTTTCAGATTTAGTTATTTATTATCAGTTTATGTATTTGGTTCTTTGTCCTTCATTTCACTCCATGAATGCTTGTCCTTAGATACTTCACATTCTTTCCTTTACACTTCTGCTTTTGATTTTGACATGCGTGATATTATTGTATAGCATTACGAAACTTCTGAAGTATGTATAACTCATTACTTTAGTTCCCTTCATCTCTAAAGCGATACACAATTAAATAGTCGTTTATGTGTGGAATTGAAACAGGATTACTTTGATGTTATTACTACACCTATGGATTTTGGGACAATATGCAGTAACCTTGAAAAAGGTGTAAAGTACAAGAATTCAGAGGATGTTTACATGGACGTGCAGTATATATGGGATAACTGTTACAAGTACAATAACAGAGGTGATTACATTGTGGAGCTTATGAAGCGGGTCAAAAAAGCCTTCACCAAGTCCTGGGCGGCAGCTGGTTTGTTCAGTGATCAGCCTCAAGAAAGTAATTATAATGTTTCTCCTTATTCACTTCATTGTTGCTCTTTGAGTTCGTGTGTAAGAACAGGTCATATATTGTTGCATTATAAGTTGACTATATAACATTGGGAAAACGGCACAGATAGACTTAGCCTCACCCTTCAGGAAAATTGGCCCTAAAATAGTTCTTCATTCACCAACACATTTTTCTTCAACTATGGTGGGTACTGGGTCAGTGGCCATTTTGTAACTTGGATAGATTAAAATAATATAGGCTAATCCACCACCACATACTTTGATGGATTGAACATTTGCTAGTTTGTTTGTTCATGTAATCCTTCAAATGCTCAATCCTATGTATTCTCAATCTAATCTATCACCCAAAGTAAATCCCCCTATAGTGTAGCATGTCTTGATTGCTACATTGTTAGTTTGTTACCATAATGTGGTGTAGCCACAACAATTTTTTTGCTTTTTCTGAAATGTAGATGAGGAATAGCCTTCTAGTTCAAAAGAACTTGTTTTAATAATGCAATCTTGCTTAAAGTTACACTAGAAAGATCGGCTTTCATTTTCAACTACTCCCTGAACGTTAATCTGTTTATTGTCGGGGGGGGGGGGGGGGGGGGGGGGGGGGGGGGGGGGGGGGGGGGG
>JAYJMF010000017.1:2773356-2785861 GCA_036873715.1 Salvia sclarea
CCTAAACTTACTGAATATGGAGAATAAAAACACCTAATCACCACTGGACTAGGTTCGATTGGGTGAAACGGAACTTAAATCTCCATGGGTTGAGGATCGATTTGCTTGTTCTTGATGAAATCGCAAATTTGGTAGAAAATTTTTGAAGTGCAGATGGGAGAAGTGAGAAGTCGATTGTGTTCTGATTAGAGTTAGGAATAGGGTTAATTGGATAAGCGACATCGTTTTGTTCATGTGTATTATTTTAATTTTAATTTGTTATTTTTTTTATTCCACGTCGTTTAGGTAGAACCACGTTGCACTCCACGTCAAATATCCGGCGATCCGCGTTGTAATTCAGGCGCCGGAAATTTTTTACGGGACAAAAAGGGCAGGGTTTTTCATACGTTAGGTATGTTTTTGTAAATACCGTTAGGGTGATTTTCGAAAATTCGTTAAAACGATAGGACATAAATAGCAATTTACCCTAAATTTTAATTGCAATAAATTAAAAAGTTAGGTACTTGTTTGTCACGGTTTAAAAGTCAATTGGAATTCCAAATTGGATCAAAGTTAATTATGTAACTCATCTGCTGACTAAATTTTATTACTCTTTCTCATCTGCTTATTGTATTTTATTAAACACGAATCTCATTATTGTCAATTCACACTTCCAACATGCATGTTTTTGTTTTCTGGTCGTAGACTTGTTAACTTAACTGTACAAGTTTGTCTAGTTTACCACGCAGTGAAAACTCCCCCATTTTGGGTGCACACGAAAAAGTTTCCAGAGATTGGAATCTAAAAAAAATATACTCCCTCCCATTTTTATAAATTAGTGTCGTTTTGACATTCTTTTCCATCCCTACCCTTATTAATTAATATACTTAATTAATGTATGCACCTCCTAAATTCTTCACATTCTGAATGAATCTCTTTGCCTTATTCAAAGCATTTAATGATGCCATTATGCGATTCATCGTCACTGATTGGAGGGGATTGATTTAGATCAATTGTGAATTTTGAAGTCATGTATGCAAATGTGGAAATTGAACATTATAATCGGTCATATTTATAAAACAGAGCAAAAAATTCTATACAAATGGTGGCAAAATTTTCAAGCTATGATTTCCCTCATTTAAATATTTTGGCTCCAAATCTAAAAATATGGGGTGACAAAATCTAGTTCGATAATTAGAAATAGAACTAGACCAACTTTATTTAATTTAGAATTGTTGTATGAGTGAAATGAAAGTGAATCATACTACCAAGAGTCTTTTGCTTTGTACATTGCATTTCCACATCAAAATAATGATAGTCAAAAAGTTATTAATTATTAAATAAGATTAATTTAGGTATAATTTTGTTTTATTAATAAGTGTGCCCAAGCTTAGGATGTCAATTAAAAAAATGGGAGGGATTAGAAGAATAATGAGTAGAAATTGTGGGAGAGGAAGAGAATGGGAAAAAAGAATAAGACCCACCATTCAAAATTCAACTACCATGTCTATGTATAGAATTTTCTGAAACAGGCTAAAAAAGCCGAGTTTTACAACAAATTCTACAGCAGCAGCCTCAATTTGATGAAGTCAAATAGTTCCCTATGACGACGACGATGCATACCATGACCCTCAATTAGATGGTCTTTGGCATGCAGCAAACAATTGCCAGCTAATGAAAGCCATCACCAGTGAAGTGAACAGCTGAAAACCTACCACCTTTGGGAAGTGCCAACCCAAGCCCAATTTCAGATAGCTGCAAGAACACATAAACACTAGGTCATGCACCAAATGATGTGTTTTCTGGAACAGCTGTAACGAAAACATATATTGAAGTGCAGTAACACACCTTGTGATTGATGGCATTGTCGCCACTATTATTGCACAAGCATATATGATAGGGATCAACGTCTTGGGCTTGTTTTTCCTGAGCCACATTAGAGAGCCTAATGCAGCTAGTGATATACTCAACACCTGAAACATAATCACCCAAATACATCCGGAGAATAAGAAACTTTTAGATTATACATTGAGATAGAAGGAGAATCAACATAAAACATGTATTACCAAATTGGCATTTGCTTCCAGACCCTGCAAAATGTAATCCCACGTGAATTCTAATCCTCTGGCACCCACCCAAAGAGGTGCCAGCCTATGAAGGACAGAGTCAGCAAAAGCCCAACCTGCCAACGAAATAAATTGAATATTAGATGCCAAAGGGAAGAAACTTGAAAGTCAAGAAAGTAGAAAAGGCATTTTGGCTGTAATGAAGGAATGTTCATTTCCTTTCATCAACAACATCCTTGAATTAAATGAGAATTGAAGTTATGCATAAACAAAAAGGGAAAAGGATCCCTTACATAAAATGCATAACCAGATTCTACTGCATTATTTCAGTTCCACACACCAAGCTCAGAGTGTATGATGTAGACAATCATTTTTCATAAAACAAGGATGTGGGGGGAGAGAGAGAGAGAGAGAGAGAGAGAGAGAGAGAGAGAGAGGCAAAGTGGGTAAGCAGGTGTTGCCTGAAGATAACAGCCAAACTATGTTCATAAATATCTATCGAATGCATGGACTAGTAAGAGGATATCTTAAATAGCTTGAAGCTCTTGAGGCCCGCTGTGAATAGCAAAAGTACAGAAATTCCTAGATCTTTTACTGGAGTCCAACTCACTTTGTGATAAGCATATAACTAGCTAAGGCTCTTTGAGTATTCATTAACTATTAGAAAGGAATTATCTCAAAACTCTTATTCTTTCTCACATTGCCAGGACCGAAGCAAATTTGAAGAGTTACCCAAATGTATCTAACCCATCTGATAGATTAATACATTGGAGAGATCAAATTTTATATGCTAGTTAATTTGTTATCTCTTGTATCTACAAATAAATACGTCATTGGGCAAGCCAACAGGAAGGGGATAGCGCAAGCCGAAGGACAGCTTTCTTTCCCATTTTCTTTTTCCTTCCATAGAATTCAAGCTCACTGCTGAGTCGGCCTTATACACGATATTTTATAAGCACAGCATCACAAAAAATCCCGGAGGAAATGTGGGGGAATCATAATAATGAGATAACCAGAAATGCACTAACCAAGTCCAACAGCTTGGAATTTGTGATTTTGAGAAATATTCCTATGAGTTAACTGTGTCAAGGCAAAGTAAAGCCCTGCAACATCTATGAATCCAATCAAAGCTTTCAACAATTCCTGAAAGACAATGAACAACAAAACTTGTAAGTATGGAAGAAATTAGTGTTCCTTAAAAACTTTAAAGAGAATAAATCATCTTCAGTAATGATGATAAGTAATTTCCATTTAGGGGTTAAGAGAAACAATCCAAAACTAAATTCTCAGGTAGCCTAAATCTACTAAGCCCTTACTAGACTTCCTTCAATCTCATAGGGAAAGAGTCAAAATAGAAGAAAAATGAAGTGCTGAATAGACCAAATTAGCTTATCTAGTTGATCATTTACAAAAAGTAAAAACTTCCCAAAAAGATCCATTTCGCTGCATCCCTCAGTAAATATCAGTCACACAGCATCAGAGTGGCAACATACTGTCTCATTTCAGTGAATGTCATAAAAACAGACAAGGCATAACTCATAAAATTATTTCTGGGCTTCATGCAATCTAATTACTAACAACCTTGGTGCACCAAGGATCTGCAGCAAGATGAAACCATACAGAAACCTTTCCGACAATAATTGCATCATCTTGATACTCCCTCTGTCCCATTCTTCTTGTCCCATTTCTTTTGGGCACAGAGATTAAGAAAGTGGAGTTGATGAGTGTGAGAGAGTATAGTACACATGGGGTCCACATGCTTTTTGTGTGTAATTTTTTGCCAAAAAAAGGAAATGGGAGAAGAAGAATGGGACGGCCCAATAAGGAAAACGGGACAAGAAGAATGGGACGGAGGGAGTATTAATTATGTAGTGCTTCTAGTGAGCACGAAGCACCATCTTTTCCAATACTTTAAGGCATCCTACTATACAGGGGATCTACTAGATTGCTAACTTGAATAAATACACCAAAGGAAGGAAATACCTGATAAGGGTCGAAACTGTCGCTTTCAGATACCTTAAGAAAAGTTGCAAGACATACAAGCTGCAAAAGAGAAGCAACGGATAAGATATAATGACTACAAAAGAGAAGCATCAATGTAGAGCCACTTAATCATTCTGATCTGAATGACTGACCTTCACCAATGCAGTCACGAGGTAAACAACAGCTGCTTTAATCGAAGTACCAATGGTATCATACTCGGATCTATAAGATACGACCAGTCAACATAATAGACCAAATGCTTTTCCCAACACAAATATGAGATAATAAACAAGCTTCCCAAACATTCAAGGCAACAAATCGACACAAATAGATCTCATGTACGTAAAGCAGGTCTCAGCTTGATTGAAGACTTTTTCTCCAGCTACCAGAACCCAATTTAATGAAACAGCAAGAGTAAGGCAATAAAGTAGCCAACATTATTGGTAATCAAGTATTTAGTCCCAGTTCCACTAAATTTTGGTGCAAATTCGTGATGCCCAACACTAAATAATTAATCCTACGACTCGAAGTCCTAAAAAGCTAACTGCATCTGCTCATCTACTAGATATACATGCGGAATACAACCATTTACCGAATCGTAATCTTTCCACTTAAACAAATAAATATCAAAACTATATACATAGAAGCTAAGTATTAATACCAATAAACAAAATAAAGATAAATAACAGCAGAAATAGAAGTTCCACGGGTAAATATTAAACTGATTCAGTAGAAAGGCGCCGTTAATTGAAAGAGATCTGATGAAGAAAGTCAGAATTAGTAAAAACGAGAATTAAGCTTACAAGGGAGTGGCGGAGTAGTAAACGGCGTGAGGGCCAAAAGTGAGAATCGCACAGTTGAAGAAGTGAAATATTGTCATGCTTTCCTCTGAAATTCCGCCAGTCAGAGAGAAAGATCTCCAAGAAAACAGTCTCTGTGTTGATCGACAATGGAGAAAAAAATATTCCGATGTAGGGAGGGAGAGAGAGGCAATAGAAACAAAAGGTTTGTTTATGGTCCAGAAATGGATGAGTTGGGCTTTCTAAGATTATTGGCCCAAAGTTTGTTTATGGTCCATTTCAATTCAATAGAAACAAATGAGTTGATTGCTAGAAAGAAATGGAATTTTGGAGACCCAAAACACCATGACACTCTAATAAATTAAAC
Source organism: Salvia sclarea (assembly GCA_036873715.1). Classification (NCBI taxonomy): domain Eukaryota; kingdom Viridiplantae; phylum Streptophyta; class Magnoliopsida; order Lamiales; family Lamiaceae; genus Salvia; species Salvia sclarea. The sequence goes on from JAYJMF010000017.1 coordinate 2,778,552, forward strand.
AAGAGTTCTAACTAGGCCCATTCACAAATAAAATATCTCCGAGCTCCCCTTTGCAGGAGCTATTGAGTTCAAATCTTATTTGCATGATTCCAGTTCATGGTGTTCCCGACTGCATGCACTGTAGACTGTGTAGTTGTCTGCATGTGTCCTTTAATATTGGTATCATATATATGTATATGTATAATGTGTAATTATAAAAGAAAATTATGTATTTAATAGTTGAGACATTTGTGGGGTGTCATCCTTTCAAGTTGAAGAGTAAAATCACTTCTTTAGATTGCATCCTACACTAATGTCTTAATTTAATATGTATGCAAGATTATTATTATTATTATTGATTTGCTTTCTTTCTTTTCTTTAAATTATTATACGACTCTATTGAGAGGCTACAATTTTGAAGCTACATGGAATTAGTATCCACGAATTAGTCACACAAAAGTCAATTAAGCCTTTGTTGAAGTTTGAATCGCCGGTGTATCTCAAAAGTTTCGCCTACAAAAAAGTGTAAAGCTCCCAACAATTCGAAGAAAGAACAATTTCCCTTTTCCTTTATCTATTTTTTCTCCTCGTTTTATTGTTATTTTCTTCTGTTTGATGAATTAGAGTAACTTAAATGGCGGGCACTCAAAACTGGTATTTAACTTAAAGTGAAGCTTTCTAGAAAGCATCCACTCTAGTTGTGAACCAAATGCAACTTTCATTTTTAAAGGTATTATTAATGCATCAGATTATAGAAATTGCATTCTTTTATTACCACGAATATTCTTTTTCTTCGTATTTTTGAAACCGTGAAAAAAGTTGCTAGTGCTTACATCTTTTCATGAGCCTACTAGAACCATTTTGAAACCTACTTCATATTATATTCGTTTTCAATATTAAAATATATGAAGACAAAAATTATTGTCTTTCATAAATAATAAAAATTCATTCTTATTTTTACACTTACACGTAAAAATATGCTATTGTATATTGGAAAACTATTTTATTATACACTAACATTGGAACTTTTATCATAATAGTGCCCTATTTAAACGATCATATATTGAGACCACATCTAATCTGAGCTACAAATTAAAATCTCAATTAATTTCCCAATCCGACAACGATTTGATGCCAGGATTTCACCTCAATAGCCACAAACTCTAACTTCACAATTAATTTTCCCATTTGCATATTTCATCCACAAACTTTCAATAGTGAATTTGAAAGCTTTGACGGGCGACTCATACCATTAAGTATTAACTTTAGATTTCCTCAATCAAATTTGAATTCCGACGACGAGATCTAACCTTCAATTTCACGCTAAAGAAATTCAAATCACAACACTGCGCCACCAATTACTATGATGGTAGATGTCTTATAAAAAATCTGATGATATTGAATGCTCTCGATAATGATTTGAATTTGGTAATAATAATAACAATAAATATAGGTATTATTAATTGGTAATTTTACGTAAGTGAACTTGGGATACAATTAGAAAAAAATTATTCAAATGTGTAGCTACAAATATTTTCCTAGTGCCTTTTATATTCATAAGAAACAAATTATTGTATGAAATGGTTAAAGCTTGGAAAGTGGGAACTATTATAAAATAACAATAGAACTCTAATTCCAATCACATATCGATTTTCCCATTTGGCAGCGACACTTTTTTAAATTCTCCAAACGCGCCCCTGTTTTCACGGCCAACCGGCGCTTGATGTTCCCGCCAAAGCCAGGACGAACCTGTCTGCTCGGCGGCGACGCGGCGGCGAAGGTTATTGTGGCCGTTAAAGCAGACAAAGTCATCTCTAAAACCGCCTTTGCTTGGGCTGTCGACCACGCGACCACCCCAGGCGACTGCATTACGCTTCTCGCCATCTTCTCCGAAAACAAAATTGGTAACGTCCGCACTTATGCTCCCATTTTTTCTTTTTCTTTTTTTCTTTTTACTTATGACTCATATATAATCGAAAAGTTTTCTACTGCTTTTGTTGCTTTAAATTATCATTTTATTGTTGTTATTTGCAATTGCGTGAGACATTTCTGATGACGTGATAGTGCTTGAAAGCAGGCGGGCGGAGATTTTGGGGACTTCCTCGGTTGAAAGGGAACTCTCGTAGTTGCCAACCAGATCGCCTTCGTCAGATTGCTGTGTCCTGTTCTCAGATGGTTCTTCAAGTTCGGGATCGAATCGAGGTGTCTAAATTTCTTTATTTGATTTTTTTGGTTCGGCTTGGGGAATCGAGGCGCTAAATTAGTAGAATGCCAATTGTATGGTTTTCTACTCCATTATATTATGATGTTTCTTGATGATGCAAAGTTACTCTTTAACTTCTGTTTATTATCTTCAGAGCTTCCTTTTTCAAGTTTAATAGTAGTTAGAGTAAAAGCTTTTCTTTCCTATGTCATGCTATAGACTAAAGCAGCTTCTTATCCCTTGTTCCAGTTTAACTGCTGATGATGTATATCTTCCATCTATTGTAGTTTCAGTGTGTGTTGATGCGAGAACGAGGAGAAATTATTCTTAGTGAAGTTAAAAAAATGTACTAGCATATATTAATCTAATAGTTGGTTTCTCATTTTTTATTGTAGGTCAGGGTGCAAATCAAGATCGTATCAGCAATGTGCACTGGTGCTGTGGCAGCTGAAGCAAAGAGTAATGCAGCAAATTGGGTCATATTGGACAAGTAAAGTAAACACAAATTAATCTGTAACACTTTTATCATTGCATACTGATTCCTGAGAGATATCTTCCAAGATACCTGTCGACAACTTAACTTTTTCACTTAAGCTAAACTAAAATCTGTCTACAAGTAAACAGTCAGGTTTTGGTTTTGTTTTCTGTATGGTGATGTTCAAAGGACTAATATGGCTAAAAGTTTGTGGCTCCAACCGGCAAGCAGTGACACTCTTTATTCCATATTTTTAAATTGATAGTTCTAGTTAGCTACATGCAGTTATAGAATTTTATTAAAAGCAGACTGGTTTAATTTTGGAATATCCAGACAAATGAATAAGGGTCTCTCCTATTGGAATCCCTTCTGTTACAGGCCATAATTTGTTATGATGTGTCAGTTTTTCTGCAAAGATGAATTCAGTATGTGAAAAATATACTGTTCTTATCTAACCTACACAATCTCCATGCCCACATGAATTTGTTTCGGATGCTTCATATACTTGTAGTATGCAATATGTAGAAGCTTATTTGGAAGTAATATTAGCACTTCGAATTTATGCCAGATGACATATAGTATATAAATACATAGTAGTACTGTTCACTATTGCCTTTTCTGCTTTCAAATCTCGAGGTTTGGAATTTGATAGCATCTTTTTCTTGGTGTTTTTTCGTTAAGACAGGCAGTTGAAGCAAGAGATAAAGCATTGCGTGGATGAATTGCGCTGCAATATTGTTGTCATGAAGAACTCCCAGCCAAATGTTCTTCGGCTCAATCTAACAAGCCCAAATGATCTTCAAGCACCCTTCTACACTGCCGCTTCTTTCCCTATTAGGGATAGTAAACAGTCGCAGAGCCAAAATTTGAAGCATATGGCCCGTGTTAGCAGTCGTGAAGATCCAAATGCTTCTTCCTCAAGAATGTCAATCAAAACTCCATTATCAACTCCTGGCACCGCATCTTCTGTCTACGTTGTTTGTGAAAATAATCCACTATATCAAGGATTAAGTAAAGGTAAGTATCCACCTGATAGACATAACACACTTGATGCAGAATCAGAAACTTCTGGGAATCCGAGGTTCTTGATGGCTCAGAATCACACTGTTGATGAAAATAGCTCAGATCTTGGAAACACAGATGAGATCTCTAGGAGTACGTATACCTTGGCCAGAACTGAAACAGGACCATATAGTAACGAAGGAATTGAAATCAATGATGGAGATTATGCATATAACTCTAGTATCAGGGAAGCTGTTTCTTTTAGAGCAACTTCCCCAATTCCTCCTCCTTTATGTGTTGTTTGTAGATCCAAGGCTCCAAGATTTGGAGAACCTCCAAAGCAGTTTCATTACAAAGAGCTAGAGGAAGCTACGGATGGTTTCTCACACACAAATTTTTTAGCAGAAGGTCGGTTTGGTTTGGTTCACAGGGGGGTTCTAAGGAATGGATTGATGATAGCAGTGAAGCAACTAAAGTTTGCTGGGCCTGCGAGAGATGCTGATTTCTGTAGGGAAGTATGCGTACTGAGTTGTGCTCAGCACCGAAATGTAGTGCTGCTTATCGGTTTTTGCATTCAGGGGAAGAAGAGATTGTTGGTGTATGAGTACATCTGTAATCGCTCTTTGGACTTTCATTTACATGGTATTTTCTTCTAACGTCATGTGTTTTGTAGTTTTTCCCCCAATGCAGCACCTTGCAGTCACTTGAAATTTAATGCATGCCTTAAGTTGCAGGAAAAGGAAATCCAGTTCTTGATTGGCAAGCTCGTTTGAAGATAGCTATTGGGACTGCAAGAGGACTACGGTATCTTCATGAAGATTGCAGGGTGGGATGTATAATCCACAGAAATTTGCGGCCAAGCAAAATCCTTTTAACTCATGATTTCGAACCTCTGGTATACTATTTCAATCTTCTGAAGCATGTAGTTTCTTAGAAGAGTAGGTGAAGCATATTGATCCGCGCACACTAAGTCAATAACACTGAGCTGAATAAACAAAACGGTTAATGTTACTTGCTGAGAGATGGGGATAAAATTAGTGGAATTTTAAATGTTTCTAGTCTGATGCGTGTGACAAACTGACAATAGGCAATTCACTACCAAGTGGTCATTACATAAATTTTAATCCTTCACCAATTTGAATGCCCTTTTGTATCAGGTTGCTGATTTTGGACTGGCAAGATTGCATGATGAGTGGGAGTCCTGTGAGAGTAACCAAATTGTTGGAGCTTCATGGTAAATCTGGAGTATTGGTTGGGTTTCGAGACACTTAAATGTTGTATTCATCACTGTCAATCTTCTATATCTGATTATTTTCTTGTGTCTGTAGGTATCTTGCACCAGAGCTATTCATTGGTGGAAAAATGACCGAGAAAGTTGATGTTTACGCCTTTGGCCTGGTACTATTGGAGCTAATCACCGGGCAACGAGCCCATGACTTGCAATACTGCTCGGACAATCAGTTCTTATTAGATCATATCCGTGCTTTGGCTTCAGCTGAAACACCACAAATATTCGGCTACAACAATCACTTGCTCGACCCTCGCTTGGTTCCTTATCAACTCCAACCTATGCTACCCAACGAGCTTCATGCAATGGGCTATGCTGCCTCATTGTGTCTACAACAAGATCCTGACCTCAGACCACCCATGTCAAAGGTCTTTTCCTCACACCATTCGTTACTTTCTGCTATGTTACACCATAATTTGTTGATTTTGATTTGGTTTTGATGTGGATATTAGGTAGTTAAGATGCTAGAAGGAGGGAGTCCAGCTAGTTGTAGGGACTCAGTTGGTTGTCGAAGCGGGCACCTGCAGCTGCAAGGATTCAATACAAATGTGTGAGATTTAGTTCACAGGTTATGTAATCTGGATTAACTTGTCATTATTTGTTGTCTTGTTTCTTTCCCATACTAGCTGTAAATTAATTTTGTTCTAGGCCTGTTGTAGATAGGAGAATTGATGTTCTGTATTTTCAGTATCATACTATTTTTGTGTTCATAGATTAATGATGTTAACCGTAAACCCTATATTAAATTGTTCCATACTAGTATTATTTTTGCATTAAATTATTTTTCGATTTAGGATAACTATCAAGGACAAAAAAATGTCGAGTTTTGATTTTAATATAATTTATAAATTAACAATGTCATTAATTTTTTTGAGAAAAAAAGAAAAGAAAAATGATGCTCGCATAGATTAGACATGAGTGGTGCTAACGGAAGATGAGCACATGAACTATTGAAACTATTGATACCCATAAGATAAAATATAAAATAATGTCCAAACATTAAGGCAAAATACAATGTATAAATGTCTTAGTTTCAAAAGTAACACTTTTTTACCAATGTTTTATAATGTTACAAATTTTTCCAATCACATTTTTCGACACTTCAGTTCATGGAATTCTTGCTCCATGTGGATTTTAAAGACATTTTGTCAAAACTACTTGAGGAATCGACACCGTGATTCATTTGTGATGTAAAGTATAATAAATTTTATCCGAAATAAGTAATACCCATAACCAAATTGATCATATGCTCAAATTCGAAATTCATGCAAAGCCGCTCTCTCGAGATTCGACTATCAAATTGTTAATTTAAGAGAAACCATGCATTGAGAACTGAGAAGATGTTGATTCTACCCTTCATTTTCTATTGTTTGATTTTGTTTGGTTTGTGTGATTAGATAGATAAGATCGATAGTATAATTATTCTTTAAATTTTTCATCTTCTACTCATAATCCTTTCTTTCTAAATTCTTTTTAAGAACTAAGGGGATGGTTGGTATGCAGAAATGAAATTAGATAGGAATGGAATGCAGTTCGGAATGGAATAACTATAGGAGTAGAATGGAATAAAAATAATAATTCTTATGACTGGTATGTACAAGAAATGAACGAATAAGAATGGAAATAAGTTGTTATTATTATTATTATTATTATTATTATTATTATTATTATTATTATTATTGTCTCATTTGAAGTTTTGCTTTATTCTATTGTAGCCCTTTAGGGGTATGCAATTTAATAAAGGAAAAAATGTGGGTACAAAATGAAATTATGAAAAGATTTTATGTATGCGCCCCCACAAACTGACAAACATAACGACCTCTTTCCCTCCCCCTTGCAAAACGACTCTTCTCCTCTCTCTCTCTCTCTCTTCTACAAACACGCGCATTGCATTTTTGAAAAGTTAAAACCATTGACAAAGTCGCCGCCGGCGCAGAAAAGTAGCTGGAAATCATGCTGGTTTCCGATTCCGACCTCTCCCACGGCCGAAATGGCAAGACCTTCCGCCAAATCAGCCGCGATCGTAAGTCTACCGAGCTCCTATTTCTTACTATCCTAGTTTTTCCCGCCAAATTAAGATGATTTTTTTGAGGAGCAAAAATTTAAGATGATTCGAATAATGCTATTTTTAGTTTGTTAGTTTTTGAATGATATATCTATCGAGCTGAGCGTTCAGTGGAAATTGTTGCTTTGGAATATCGGTATAATCTGTCTAGTATTTGGATTGATTGTTTTCCTAAAAATCTTCTAGGATTGTTATATGAAATGCTCCAAACATCGAAATCAGGAGATTCGAGATCATCATGGAAGGTATTTCTCGCTTATTACGAATTACTACTATCTCGAGGCAGGATTTTGAGAAT
>JAYJMF010000017.1:2805015-2826241 GCA_036873715.1 Salvia sclarea
AGGAAGGAAAAGATAAAACCCGTATTGATGAAATAAACTTGCTTGAATAAACTTGATTCGCTCCAATGTTTGAACAACGAACAAAGAAAAGAACTTGCTAACTAAAACTTGAAAGTAAACTTGCTAATAAACTAAAACTAGAATGCTTGAATGCTCCGGATTGCTTGATGATGATTGATGATCATAGGGGCTGCAACAAGGCCTATTTATAGATGTGGAAACGAGCATGGCAGCCTTGTGGAAGAAGGAAATCGAATTGGACTCGAACTAGGCTGTTTGAGCTCGAATAGAATTCTGCCGGACTCACCTGTCGGTCAGCCTGTCGGTCGATAGGTTGACCGACAGGTAGAACCAAAAGTTCCTGCCCGATAGCGCACAAGGAGACCTCCTGTCGGGCAGCCTGTCGATTGATAGGCTGACCGACAGGTCCCTATTTCCAGCCTCTTGGCTCCTTCTTCGACTCCCGTCATGTCCTTGATACCTCGGGTCTTTACTTACGTCCTTAGGTGTCTATTTTCATGCCAATGAACCTACAAAACACCAAAAACTACCCAAGTATAGCAAAACTCGACAAAACATGAAATCATAACAAAACGAGCTAAAACTATCAACAACAAGGCCAACAACACTATAAATCAACATGCAAAACACTATAAAAACGGCACTTATCACTAAGTTTAGTATAAAGTTTCATCAAAACTGAAGTTTCTTCAGTAAGTTACTGAAGCCACGTGGAAAGTTGTCTGTTTCGAAGGAGAGTCAACGCATTAAGTGCAAAATATTTGAAGATCGTCCTCTCTCCAGAAATAGCGCGAAGACCTTACCTCTTTGGTGCAAAACTTTTCTAAGTACTCTTTTCCTTATTCCTTGGAATCACGCCAGATCGGAATATAGGAAAGAGAAATTCAAGCTGCAGAGGTCCTCTCTGTTCTTCGTCTCACAACGACAGATTTGAAGATACGATCTCCTCCAACGGATCTATTTCTGAAGACGCCTATAAATAGAGGACCTCTCCAACACTTGAAGGTCACCGCGCATAAGCTGAAATTCTGCTAAATTCAAAAGCCAGTTCAAGCGTTCAAATCCACATCAGTTTGAGTCGAAGAAGATAACCCTATTTTTCTGTGTAAAATATTCTTAGTATTCTACTAAGATTATTTCTTGTTCTCTTAGATAGTCTAAGCCATTATTTTCTCATCCTAAGCTTAGATATCCTTGTTACAGAGAGCTTGTTCTCTGTAATTAGTTGGAGGTTTTTCAAACCCCTCATTTTTAAAGTTAGAGAAGAGCGAGTTTGAGTGTGTTCGAGACAGGTGTCTGAACACTAGGTCCTTAGCACCCGTAAGCTAAGTGTTTAGGCTTTCTTAGTGCCCGTAAACTGAGAAGAGAAAATCCTACACTGTGAGTAAGTATTGACCTGTAAAGTCAGTATAAGGTTTGTTGTGCACCCGCGAGCACAAGCCTAGAGTGATCGACTGTTTGATCAATAGTCCGTGGACGTAGGAGGTGTTTTCTCCGAACCACGTAAAATTCTTTTGTGTGCTTTCAAGCTTCAGTTTTCTGCTTATAGTTTTATCTCTCTGCAAACTGAATCTCTAAAAACTGTTCACATAATTCTAATTGTCTGTGTGATAATTAAAGGCTAATTTAAATCGTTCCGTTGTTGAGTTATTAGTCTAACTGATAAATCTTAGGATAGTCAGTAAGATTCATAACTCCGCTTTTTGTTTCCAAAATTAAGACTGAGCCATCTGTGAACTTCAGTTTGTCAACAAGCTTCTCATACTGAAGTTACTAGAGTGAAAAATTTTCAGTCACAGTCTTATCCCTTTATAAACTGAACTGTGTAAACTGATATTCAGTATCAGTCTTTCTTTGTGTTTATTTTCGAAAAATAGTCTATTGTTGTATCCCTCCCATACACCAGTTCAGTATTCATCCGAGACCCAACACAACGATTCAATACACGCACACACAAACAGTTACTATTACAAAATTCTTTTCTTTTCAGAAAAATAAAAAAATTGGCGATGAAACAAAATAAGACTAATGATAAAGATGAAAAAAATGTAAGCGGCCATTTACATGAATAGTACTTTAGATTAAGAAACAAACTGAAAGATAATTAAGATAATGTATATTTAAGAATTTAAGTTCCCATCTAAACGAAATTCGTTCAGTTTGGAAACAATGGGCATGGCTAATCAATCAAAGATGATTAGGTAAAGAAAAGTTGTGGTTCGTCTTGTAGAGAATAGCTGAACAACTATTGTCACCCATTCGATGATTTGGAAAAACCTAATACGTACGTTAATTAGGTAAGAATTTAATTAGGCCAAAACTTAAGGGCCTTTTCCCCTTTCCTTTTTTTCTTTTTCAGTGACACAAATAGTATGTTTTTAGAGAAACAACGGCCTTTTAACACGGATGGGATCATCCGTCCCCAATTCTTTGTGTCATTATGAATTTCAATAGTTTTAATAATTTTTTTTTGTAAAATAAAAATTTATTATTATATAATATATCATCATTAATATTTATAGCAAAAAATAAAATTTTAAAAAACCATAAACCACAATTTTGGAATACGATGGCACACAAAAACTATCGAAATTCGTAATAGCACACGATGACAAACAAAGAATTGGGATAGATGATGCCATCCGCTTTTAATGTTTTCAATATATTTTCTATCAACTTTTTCCCCATAACTTCATATGCGTGTTTATTTTTATTTTTCATTGGAATGTGCAACCGTGATATCGGATGTTGTACAAACTTTTTCTTGTTTTCCAATTATCACTGGAAAACTGAACTAGCCAGCCGTTTTATAACATTTCTTTTTGTTTTTGTACACGGTGTCCGAAAAAGAAATGAAATTAGTGCAGCATTTCTATGCTACATACACGGATTCTGGCAAAAGTTTATTTACTTTATATTTATGTGAATCAAATTGGACGTGGTGAAATTAAAATTAACGTATAATCCAAAGCCATCGTTTTCATTGCACCAAATTAAAAATATAAGAAATAAAAAATCACTTACTTGCCCTATTGATACCACACTATCTCCTTCTATCGTCCTCCCTGAAATTGAATGCACTCCATGCAATTAAAATAACGTCGTTTTAATTGTCACATCAATTTTGATTTTATCACTTCAATTTTTTTTAAATTTCTTTTGGAGAAAATTCAATTTTGTGCCGACAAGTCGTAAATTCGTGTATTCCTATGCTAGAAAAAGATATATATATCATAAAATATCCAAAATTCTTACATTTACGGACAATTATAGCCCTTAAAAAATGGCTAATAGCATACACTAGAAAATTAACATCTCTACAGACGTGCTTCACCTTAATCAAGCTCGTCGATGATACCGTACTCTTTGTTAGAAAATCACCACGGAAACAACGTAACCCCGACTCTTTAACATCGAAAATTGAAGGGCTTCACTCATGACCATCGCCTCGCCTTCCTCCACTCTAAGACAACCCGGCCTGGAGTACTTTGAAAATTGAAGGGCTTCACTCATGACCATCGCCTCGCCTTCCTCCACCCTAAGACAACCCGGCCTGGAGTACAAAGTACTCGAGACATGATGAAGCTTCCTTTTAATCAAAACCCATAAATTTGACCATTTACATTATACATGACACTTTCATATGCTACAAATTTATATAATACTCCCTCCGGCCAAAAGATATTGGCATGTTTCCTTTTTTGAAATTTTTTTATCACGCACACAACTTTAAATAATACTTATATCACCATTTTATACCACTTTATACTATTTTTCCTTCTTTATTAATTCTTATGCCCAAATGCAATAGGGCAATATCTATGAGACGGAGGGAATAACTCTTATGCATTGCGCAAAGGTAACAATAGCATTTATGAAAGCACAAATAGTATCCTGATCTTGAAGTATAGTTTACCCTATAAAGAATGGTAAGAAGTCAATAATGTTTCTAAGCTGTAATGCTTAGCGTGGGCAAATTCAAAGAAATAAGCACATTAGAAAAGAAAAGGCAGAAGATTGAACTTGTAATTAGACCTAGTGCATTCAACCTCTAGTAATCCATTACTTCAATAGTTTTTCTTGGGGGATCTACCTTGGACAGGTGTAACAGCAGACTTTAGCCTGACATTAAAATAGCTAACACAAGCTAGGTATACACAAGCTAATCCTACGTAAACTTTATACCAAAAGGATGAGAAAAATGTAAGAAACAAGAATAAGGCAGTAAAAGCAATCACCACTGCACAATTAGCAGCACATTTCATTGTTGAGAGTTGCTTCTCTGTTCCTTCGTTAGGGAAATGACCGTTGACGATGAAGTCGGTGAGCAGCTGATCCTTTACTATGAAAGCATCCATCAACCACATAGCTGCTTCGTCTTCGGCTGAGGGGATATCTTGCATAGGGATGCGTCTAATGTGCATGTGTACTTCAGAAGGGTCCACGCCGAACACATTGTCCATGAACGAAGGGCACCGGTTCTTGTATGCTATAGTTACATCATAAACTGCCAATTTCATGGTTTCGACAAGTGAGTTCTATGAAGCTGCAAGATTATGACAGACGAGTATTTGATGGTTGATTAATTTTTAACTTGTTTGATCGTGTAACCTTTCAAATTCCTTCCTACGACTCTAACTGACACTGGTTTATATGAAGTGACAAAATGTACTGAACTCAACATATGTAAGTCCTTACTTCATAGTGATAAAAAATTCGTTATGCCATCAATATTACTGTAACAAGAAAGTCTAGAAAAAGTGACACCAACAGTAGTGTATGCTATGCCAAGTAGCACGATTACAAACTAGCTACCGAGTCACGACCATGAACAAAAGTTTTCTGCATTAGGCCAAGATTGCAAAATACCATTTCATGATTATAGACAGATGACTATTTGACGGAGGGAAAATTGCATCATAATTATCGAATCACCATCCAAAATTATTAACCAAAATAGTTGAGAGGAAAAACCTGCATCAAGAGATCCCCTCAAGATCTTCAAGCAAGCATTGAAGCCCCTTGTCTTTGGAAGCAATACATTTTTAAGTATCGGCAGTCCACTTTCCTTAGCAAACTTCTGACTTCTCATGCATTTCTGTTCACTGCATAAATTAAAGCAAGAGATCAGCAAATTAGGAATGCCATCCACATCAAACTTCACAGTTCTTCCTTATCAATCAACAAAACATTAACTAGGACATCAAAAATAACTGCTTGAAGGAAGAGGGATTAGAAAGCTGATTTGCAATTGTCTTGAAAACCTGCAACACACATTCTTTGATAGTGTGAGGGGAACAAGAGAAAAATAGAGTCCTTACGTATAATCTGTTCCTTCGGGGAACACAGCAAGCCACATCGGATCCTCACGACTGCTAAAGCTCGAAAGCATCTCGTGCATTACTGGCTCATCAACTTCCCACTTTCTCTCCACTGGGATGAACTCTAAAATGTGGAATCCCCAGCCAAAAAGGGGCAGCTTCATCAAGCTGCTTTTCAGAACATACTTAATGTATCCCAAACATCCTTTCCGTAGCGCAAAATTCCACAGATACATCCAATCAACCTCAGTTCTGTGGTTGGTGATTATCAGAACACGCTCTTCCACTGGGATTTCATCACCAGAAAAAATAACCCTGGTTTGGTTTATTTTCTCAAACAAGAATGGCCAGAGGCCGAGCCACATGCTAAACAAGAACGACACGGCTTTTCTACTGTAGCGCACGCTGAATAGGCGTAGGATAGCAGTAGTTGCAGGTGCGAAATACACTAAGAACATCGACGCAGTCAGAATATATACTGCTAAACATAGCAGACCCCTGAAAATTCTAAAAGGAGTCAGTGGGAAGTGCTTCAAGTTTTTGGTAGTTTCATGGGACTGATTAATCTCCATGTTCAATTGAATTAGTCTTCACTCCTTTTGCCAGAAAAGAGAGCTTCAGTCCATTCAAGATATTCTTCTCTTTGAGTTCCTCATGACCAGACTGCTGATCAGAGCCCTGAAACATTACTAAAGTCCATGGAGCTCACATCTGCAATAAAATCAGTACTACTCCCTCAATATTTTGAATATCTGATTAACTGAATAAAGCAACGCCACCTACAAACGCTTTCGCCACAAACAAGATTCTCGATTCTAGAATGAAATATCACGTCCAAATCCAACCGTGAGGTTGCCACCACATGTTTTTCTAAATTGCCTTCATTTTTCAAAATTTCGTGTGATTTCCTTCGTAGCAAAGATGAAATTAGTGTAACGAGCGTCTTCCACAAGTTTTTTGTGTATTACTTAACACCTCTAACATGAAACCTCTTAAAGAAGCCAGAGATTTAGTTTTTACCCCAAATTGAATACTCAGTAAAAGAAAGGGCAGCATGCAAACGCCAATATAAATATCATATTTGATCAGAGAATATATAAACCAGCTGTCAGCTGAAATCATATTTTATTCCAATACGCAGAGAAGTCGAAGCAAATCGTGTTTTTCATCGCACCACCATCTCATAAACCTCTGAAACTCATTCAAACAGCATGCCAGACCCAAATTACCAGAAATAACATTAAATTTCCAAATATAAAACAACAGAAAAAAAAATCCAGATTTGCGAATATGAACCGATAACTCGAACGCGCCAACCATTACGTATTTCCCCGATCAATAAATGCATAATGAAAGTCACCGCAGCGAATCCGAATCCTTCGACCTCATTATTTGAATCACCAAAACAACGATTCCGCAGAGATAAACATCACATATATTCATATACATGACATGAATATATATGAGTCAAAACTGGGGAAAGCGTGAAGCAAATCACAATTAATTACTCAACGCGAACACCGAGAAGGAAAGAAAATCCATGGCTTCTCGATACTTTTATGTGGTTCTTACGCTTATATACCTGATTGATTTACGACGATATTTGAGTTCCGATGCACCGAAGCAGAGAACGGTGCGCTTCTAACCGATACAATAGGAACTTAAATCAAGTTGTGTCTATGCACATAAATATATATGAATATAATATATGCTGTTGGTATATGCGCAGAGACATGATTTCTGGAAACCTTCAAATCCGGTGTGGACCAGCCTATCGTTGTGGAGTAATTTTAGTGGTTGGCGTAGCATAATTCATCTTGTGTTCCATCGAGTTAAAGTTAAACATGCTACAAGATTGATTCGTGCTGTATATGCCTTTATTTAAAATTTTACATTACAATATGGATTTGCATAAACATATTTAAGTTTTTATAATTAAATATCCGAGAATCCACTTGCTCATCCAGATCTCAACTTGATAAAAGCTGCTTCGAGCTTATTTAGTGGAACTTGTTGGTTAAACAAAATAACAACTTATCAGTATTTAACTCATTAGTTCGTTAATATATAAAAATATTAACTAGATCCAATTCACATTTCTCTATTATGATTAGTAATAATTCTATCAAGGCGTTTGTTAATTTCATTTGCTCTAAGAAAATAAAGAATATATCATGCCTATTGACTAATATAATTAACAAATACTTTAAATATAAATATAATTTTATACTTAAATTCTAGAGTTGAATAAGCTTATAAACCACAAAGTATTGTACAGTTAAAAGTTCGAGTTTATAATAAACACAAACTAGCTAATTCCAGTGTAGTAGTTTAATTTTTCACTTCAATCTCTGTTTTGTTTTATTGGAGGGGAGGAGCTGTGGAATTTCAATCCTAGATCTTTCACTTACAAAGTGAAGGTCATACCGGTTAGATGTCCCTAAATGGACTATGTTTATGATTCTCAAAA
Organism: Salvia sclarea; assembly: GCA_036873715.1. Classification (NCBI taxonomy): domain Eukaryota; kingdom Viridiplantae; phylum Streptophyta; class Magnoliopsida; order Lamiales; family Lamiaceae; genus Salvia; species Salvia sclarea. The sequence goes on from JAYJMF010000017.1 coordinate 2,812,828, forward strand.
AGGTATTACTATGAGATAATGTGTCATGTGTATATAATTCATGAACCGTTAAAGTGGAACACCTAATCTATAGGTTGGGACTCAAGTCACTATGAGGGGAATGTGATACCATTATAGATCCTCTTTTAATTAATTTTTTTTTTAAAAGAAACCGTAACGCTTAAATAAAATTAAGATACCAATATTGATTTTATTATAGAATTGTCGTTGTTTGCATTATTGACAAAAACTATATATTTATCAATTCAAATATTATAATATTGGAGACAAAGTCTAACCGCCTTGCAAATGATTGGGAACGCTGCCAGATGACCAATGGTTGGGTTTTATGAAGTAACGTTAAAGATATATCTGTTTCAAATTATATCCTACTTGGATCTTGGGTTAGGTGTGAGAGGAAATTTCAATTTGAAAACTTGAAGTTTGACTCTGGTAAGCGAAACAGCAATTCTTTTAACTTCTTATTTTATTTTATTTTGTGAGTGACGAAATAACTCGATGTTTATTTATGAGCGACAAATGACAGTTGAATGTAACTTTCCTTCAAATTTAATTTAATTGAAAGTAGTGGTGTTGATTATTATCTGCTTACCAAAATGGTTGGTTTTGGGAAAAAAGCAATAAAGCAGATCTCACAAGGCGCTAATCCAATTAATATTGACGTATTCTCGAAGTCTATAAGAGGTTAGTTTTTTTAAAAGAAAAAGGAGAGAGAGATGTTAGTTGTTATCTCAACTATCCTTATGTTGACTTTTTTAATAAACTGTGTATACCATGATTATTAATCCCTACGACTACTCTCGACTAGTTACAAGTTTTCAACTTCTTTTTTCTTTTCTCTTTTTAGTTACGTAATTATCTTTGTGCTATTATAAAAATGAAAAATAGAAAAATATTATCACATCAATAATAATAAGATTAGTAAAAAAGAGGGGAAATGGGATGTCTGAGAAAAATGTCCACATCCTACTCGAAAAATATTATAAACAGTCATTTCTTTTCCAGTATTTTCAAGTATGATAACGTATCCTCATTTGATAATAAAGAAGCGTGGCGTATACATGAGGATACTTTAATTTAATATTGTTAGGGATTTGAATATTGGGTGCTACTGTACTAGAAGTCTACAAGCGTCTATTCTTGATCAAAACTGTTGATAGATCGTGAATATATTGACATTTTAAAAGGAAAAAAGTAATAAGAGATCTAAGTAATTTTCACGCAAAAATTTAGAGATTCATTACATTGTGATTGTTTCCTGAATAAATTTTCATCCTGCATGTTATTTAAACTATGATTATTTGATTACATAGTTAGGTCTTGCAAGTCGCACATAGGTGAACTGCACAGACGTGATAACGTGAAGCATGAGCATACAACGACATTGCAAGGAGGCCCAAATATTTACCCTTAAAAGCCCAATCAGAGTCCATAAAGTCGACTTTTATCTTTGAGATGAGCCTCAAACAAATTAAAGCCCAAAAAGATGATGCTCAACAAATTTGGAGGATAATCATAAGATTACAAAAGTTTCAGTAACGAAGATAAAATACACATCCCTAAATCTTGCCTACGAAAAAGCAATAGAATTCCGCTTTTGTTTTCTCCCACTTCTCCTTTCTCTTTGTTTTCCTTGAAGAAGAAGGTGATTATAGTACTACTTTTTTTGTCAACAAATGGGCCACTATATATGTTATGCGTCCACATGCATTAGGGAGTAATTGTTTGATTTCAGTATTAATATGGTACAAATTCACCAATATCATATTCCTAATCCTAGTTAGTGTTTGCCTGCTGCTATAGCTCTCTACCAGACCCAAAAAGTTTGACAAACTTGGTCAGTCAACTATCTCCTGCGTGGCTCCTTCCACTTAGATCTCGCCACGTGGAATCATGGAAATTTCCTAGTATCTAATTTACTCCTCGATTTCGAGTAGGTTTCACCTTTACTCCTCTCCTTTCCCCCAAAACTAGATTTTCGTACGTATTCGGTCATCTTCTATTCGATCTGTCGGCGTCGGGCTTTCTCCTCGATCAAGGTCTCTCTCTCTCTCATTTAATCGATCATCTGCTAATTTTAACGATTATGATTTTGAATTAGATTGGGGGTTTAAGATTTCAAGACCCACTTTTGTCTAACACGATAATTGATGATCACGAATTCTCTGAGCTTTTTTGGGGCGTATGTGAATTTTGGATTAGAACATTTAGAATTTGCATCTTGAGATGTTTTAGTTTTAATTTGTTGACTGAATTTCCATTTATCTTGTCTGTCCATCCATGGGGTTTCTGGCGTGTTAAATTCAGTAATATGTAATTTGCAAGCTGTGGTTGTTCGGGTTTTTCTTTGATTTGGGTTTTAATCATCTGTCGGTAATTTCATAGGTAGCTTGGTGTTTTGAGGTCAAAAAATGGAGAGTGGGTTTGGGGAATCGATGAATAGGCAGCCCCCAAGCCCTTCGTTTGCAAGCAGTAGCAATAACAATAGTGATGCGGGGAATTTTGAGTGTAATATTTGCTTCGATTTGGCTCAAGACCCTATAGTTACTCTTTGTGGTCACCTCTTCTGTTGGCCTTGCCTGTACAAATGGCTTCACATCCACTCGCATTCCCATGAATGCCCCGTTTGTAAGGCTCTTATTGAAGAGGAGAAGTTGGTCCCTCTATACGGGCGTGGGAAGAATTCCACCGACCCTCGCTCTAAGTCAATTCCCGGAATGGAGATTCCACACCGTCCCACAGGGCAGAGGCCCGAAACAGCTCCTGCACCCGATCCAAATGCTAATGCCAATGCGTTTGCTCACCAAGGATATGGATTTATGGGGGGCTTTGGCCCCTTTGGTGGTTTTGCACCTGTGGCTAGTGCTAGGTTTGGGAACTTTACATTATCTGCAGCTCTTGGGGGACTATTGCCCTCATTCTTTAACATTCAAGTGCATGGATTCCCGAACCCCAACTTGTATGGAGCAGGCCATGGTTTTCCATATGGATATCCTAATACATTCCATGGTGCACATGCACAGGGATTCCCTCATCATGGAAACCAGCAACAGCAAGCGGATTCCACCTTGAAGCTTCTTTTGCTGCTGATTGGTTTGAGTGTGCTTCTAACTTTAATTTGGAGTTGAGGTAAAATCATCAGTTGCTGCTTGAATTTCGGCAAATATCTGTTCCTTCCTGTAAATATGTTAGTGCATTTCTTCTATGCAGGTTCTTTTTTATTGTATCCTTCACTCTTTTTGTGAGACAACTAGTCTTTATAACATCTGAAGTGTTATTAATAAGTAGCTGTTTAGTAGGTTTGTTTAAATGTATGCTCTGCCATTTCTGAAATATATGGTGTGTGAAGGAACAGAAATTGCTTTGGAATTTAGCGGTGAAGTATCAACGGTGAGTTGAGAGGTTTCTTTGATTAGCAGTTTTACTAGGTGTTGCTATTGCATCTTGAATTTTAGGGCATTGCTGTTGTTGATAGGTACTCCAATTTCACTACTGCATTCGAGATCATTCAACACTTGTATAGCTCAATAAGTTGTGTTCCCAATTACAGCAATCTAGACTCGATTCTTAGACTTTTGCTGGTTGCCACTGTGATATAAGGTTCCACGTTTCATTGTATTTTTATCTTCACTTTGTTGTGTTGGCTTATGCCTTATATTGAAATAATGGACTCATTCAATTAACTCACACGCAAACTAATTTCAGGCTATTCCTGGATACATCAGTTGATAATTCTCTCTGATTATGTATCTTTTGTACCACAGTTTTTATTGTTCTGTTAAATTTCCTCTAATCTATATGCTAATTAAAGAAGAATAGTCGCTCTCCTGTCTAAAATGCATGATTCACTTTTTTCCCAGACAAATATTTTCTTTACCGCCTTTCCAAAAATATCTGCTACAAAAGTTATTTTTTAATCGGTTGTGTGTATTTATGGCGTTGTTTGGTTAAATTTATTTTACAGAGTTTATAAGCTCCAATAATCTATAAGATGCAATGTCTAAATATCTTGTAAGTTGTTAAAGTGTTAAAAATAATGAGTTTATAATCTAAAAATAGATTTGTGAGTTTAGAGCGAAAATTAAATATGGATGAAATTAGAAGGTTATATGTTTAACCATGATAAGATTGTTTTGATAAATTAGTTACTTGTAAATGAAGAGAAGTTAAGTTAGGGTTGAACAACAACTATTTGGGGGAGCTTGTAGGCTTGCAAAAAAAGATATTAGGCTCATAAAATAGGATTTTTTTTGGCTTTCGTTTGTTTTTATAGAGAGAGGACGTAAACGACAACGTATTTTACAAATCCGAGTTGTTTTGTATGTAAGAAAGTGATGCTAAGTAACAAATATTGGACGTCACTTAGCTTCAATTTGGCTAGAATTTTAATTTAAGGAAATTTCAAAAATAATAAAAATGTGCGTATATTTAGCCATCAAGTTTATAGTTTGTAGGAAAAAATAAAATTTATCAATAGTTTATTATTGGTTTATTGGCCTGTAAATTTTCATCAAATTCTCGTTTTGCATACCAACTTTAAAATTAGCCTGTAAATTATTGAACTATTGATTTTTTTCTCAGTTTGCTACCAATCATGATTATGGTTTAAGTAATATGACATACAACGCTAAAAAATTGACGGAACATAATTAAAATGCGTCGCACCAACAAGGAATGACGTCGTGTTATTTGGTGTGCCGGAAATGCCTCCGTTCTTTGCAATTAGAGGTTTGATTTTATAAGCCAAAATTTTGATTGGTAGCAAAATGAGAAAAAAAATCAATAGTTCAGTAATTTATAGGCGGATTCTAAAGTTAGTATGCAAAACGAGAATTTGATCATGTTTGGTAATTTAGAGGCCAATAACCCTTTATTATTTTGTAGTTAAGTTTGTATATAAATGGGTAAAAGACATTTTTCTTTTTGTTCTTAACGATATAATATAAATATCTAAAAGGATAATATATAGAATAAGTTTGTAGTTGTGTAAATTTCACAATAAAATAAAGAGGATGTAACAAGGTACCAAATGGTGTGATTTTCATTTTATAAGTATGAGATCTAGGTTCAAATTTCACCGCTCCTCCTTCCCCAAGTAAAAAAACAAAGTCATGTGTGCGTCAAACAAATGTTAAAAGTGTCATATTAGAGTTTATCGATCGCGTCACGACCAGAAAAAAAATCTCGATGGAGGCATGTTAAATAAAACTCAATTTTTAATTTCTTTTAAATCTTTTAGGTCTACTCGTAAATTAGGAGTTTGGAGTTGGAAACATACCTTCTTAAAGTTATTACTCACTCCTTATACCAAAAAGTCCTTGGAGAAACAACATCATGAATCGCTAGAGGAATACAAACTCATTTTCTATCTTAAACACAAAAATTAACAAAATCTACAATTGAGATTATGAAATCTCTAAACCCCTATTTTTTTATTGTAGTTCGCGACTCTCAGTAAGAAATCCCCAAATGAACTAATTTAATGCCCCTCTCGTCTTTTTTCATATGGCACAAATATTTATTGAGTTGTCTCACTTTAAATGAGTTGGTTTTAACTTTTAAGGCTCAATTATTTGGTAAATATGTGGGACTCATATATTTATATTATTTTATAAAATGTTTTTTAATTTGTGTGCAAAAAAATGTTGTGTTATTTAGAATAAAACGGATGGAATAATATTTTATAAGTATTATTTATAAGTGGATCGAAAAAAAATACTACAAAAATTTATTTTATTAAGCTCTGTTAACGCCTCCATTGGATATGAGGAAAGTTTTGGACATTTGCGACTTTTGCCATGAAAATCAAATGAAACATCTTTTGGTTATTTAAGTTGAGCGACTCTCAAAATATCGACGCCTATCGTCTTTACCGCATTCCTCTGCTCTTACCACAGCAATGGCGTTGGCCACCAAACCCCTCTCCCCTCTCTCTTCCCTCTCCTCATTCTCCACTCCCCACCCCTTTCTAAACCGCAACTCATTCCTCCTCCTTCCCAAATTTCACTCCCGCGCACTGCCTACTCCCATCATTTGCAAATCCGACGCCGCCGGCCACCCGCTCTCAGCGCCCGAACTCGCCGGCTCCGGAGCCGCCGCCCCAACCAGAGGCGATGTCTTCCTCCAAACACACAACTCTTCAGCCGCTTCCTCCGCCGTTCTCGCAGAATTGAAGAAAAAGAAGAAGAAGGAGAAGAACATAGAAAAGGCTGCCAAATCTCCTTCCTTCAGTGGCCCTAGCTGTTACGGATGCGGCGCGCCGTTGCAGAAATCCGAACCCGATGCACCGGGTTACGTGGAACCCGAGACGTATAGTCTGGTGAGTTGCAATGTTGTGTGAAAGCCTGGCCTGAGTTTATGGTTGATTGCTTGAGCGTGTGTTTGTGTGTTTTTGTGCTTCTGCAGAAGAAGAAACATAAACAGCTACAAACTGTGATTTGCGGGAGGTGCCGGCTTTTGTCGCACGGCCATATGATCACTGCAGTTGGCGGAAATGGAGGCTATTCTGGTGGAAAACAGTTTGTCACGGCGGAGGAGCTTCGGGAGAAGCTTTCGCATTTGCGCCATGAGAAGACCCTTGTTGTGAAATTGGTAATTATCTTGTAATGTAGGTTGTTTCGATCATCATAGGATTGCATGTTTGTACCGTTCTATCTGATTGCGAGAATTGGGGGTAATGGTATGTAGGTTGATATAGTGGACTTCAACGGCAGCTTCTTGGCCCGTGTACGTGATCATGTTGGTGCAAATCCTATCATACTTGTAGTGACAAAGGTAGCAGCGATTGCTAAAATATGTTTTTCTTTATTTACTGCTCTTGTTTTGAATGTTTTTCACAATCTTAGAACTTTTGTCTTTGATGGTTTTAGGTCGATCTTCTCCCAAAGGGAACTGATTTTAATTGTGTTGGTGACTGGGTTGTGGAGGCTACAATGAAGAAGAAATTGAAGTGAGTTGTATTACATTGACCTGATTTTTATTTGAAGATAAATAAACTATGCTTTACAATTTTTGTATTTCTCTTCCTGTAGTGACACGACACCATATTCTTCTCTGATCTAATTTAACTGCAAATTGTTGTGATGGCTGTCATAATGGCATAAAATGACATTGATAATGCCTTGATGAGTTGCTTCTCTTTGGCACATCCTGATTGCTGCTCTGAGATTAATCTGATTTAGGCATGTCCAAAACTCTAATGCATGTTATATGGACTTGTGTTTTAATTTATTCAGAAGATATGTGGAGTAATATAGGTCATAAATATTCTTGAATGATCAGCAGCTAACTCTCATGAAAAAAAATGCTATTATGCAGTGTACTAAGTGTACACTTGACAAGTTCGAAGTCTTTGGTGGGCGTTGCTGGAGTGATATCAGAAATTCAGAAAGAGAAGAAGGTGAGTGGTCAACTTAAAGCTTCCATTGTTATATCATTTTTTGTGTTATTTGATAGACTTCCTCCAGATTTGAAATGTTGAGATCACATAGAAACAACTAACTAGCATGCTCTTCTGTGAAATCTCTGCATGTTGTTATTAAGACGATGCTCAAGCTCCATCTAAAACTGATAAAACGTGATATCTTGATGTATCCTGATGAAAATAGCTTATGATTTTCAATTTTAAATAGAGGACTTTCTCAGTCTGTCTTGATTGTGTTGAAGGTGTATCTACTTTTGCAGCTGTAACTCAGTCTTTGTAGTTTCTAATGCTGTGAAGTAAATTTTCTCTAGTGGGACTGCTAGAATGTAGATATTAATGGACATAACAGGCACTTCATATATTTGCATACTTTTATTTAAAGGGATTCTTTTTTCTTTTAACAATATTGAAACTGCTCTCCATAAGATCTCATGCATCGTAATGTGCGGCATACCGTATACCTATTAGATGAATATGCTGTGCATCTCCCCTATAAAAGTATATTGAAGTATGTAACTGACTTGCATTTGTAGGCATAATTGTACCAGTTGGAATTGACCAGTCACTTAAATGTGCTTTTAGGATAAGGTAAACACACCTTGTGTTCTGTGGAATTTTGTCCTGATTGCTCTGCCTCTTTCTTATTTCATAGATTTACGTCTCCTTGCAAATAATCATTATGAATCTCGTATTACTTTAATGCTTCTTAAGCTGATAAACACTTGACTCTGGATTATCGTTTCAGGGAAGGGATGTCTACATATTGGTAAGTCTATTACGTTGTCCAGGTTAAGTATAGCATCTATCCCTGTTGTTCATTTACTGTCCCATGTCCATCTGGATCCTTTCGTCTTGCATTTTGTGATGGCTTATTTAATACTTCATTGACCTACAGGGCTCAGCTAATGTCGGAAAGTCGGCTTTCATTAATGCATTACTGAGTAAGCTAATTGTTATGGTATCGTTTCATATATTTTATTACATAATCTGGAAACCTTTGATTCTGCACTCGCACATGCTTTTTTTCTTCGTTGAGCTTGTTGAATCTCTCCTCTGATTAATATGTTCACTTTGCAAAAAAATGTTTTGATAGTCCGAGAAGGTCAGTTATGACTTGAGTCTTGTAGCAAAACATACTAGTAATAAGTATCACTTCAAAAATCATTAGGTGGATATATTTCCATTTATAAACCTCAACTTTTCTTGGTTTAAGTGTGAATAAACACACCAATAATTTACAAAATCACCCATTTACGATTTCAAAACTGTTTTCAGTTGTGTAGAGAAATGGCGGAATGTTTGGGCACATCCTTCCCTTTCTAGGTTGGCAAGCAAGTTGCAAATTCTCAATCTTTCGTCTTTCACAACATTTTGAGCTCACATATGAAATTATACTGATTACTGAGTAATCCCTTATAGATGAAATTATACTGAGTACTCCCTCTCCTTGACATATTCATATTATTGATCTGGAGTTTCTGTTTGCTATAGAACTGTTATCGTATAAGGATCCAGTAGCTGCTGCTGCGAGAAGATATAAACCAATTCAATCTGCTGTTCCTGGAACTACTTTGGGTCCCATTAGAATTGAAGCCTTCCTAAATGGAGGGGTAAGTACCATCCAATCTAAGTCTTCAAATGGGTGGTGATCTATTTTAACCTTCTATTTTCTATTCCGTGTACCAGAGAAGATATAAGAGAAATTATAAATTTATAAATTCTTAAAGGGAAGCAGTCGGATCTTTTTATAGGCTACATTGTGAGCAGAACAAAATAAAGAGAATTAAGTAAGTATGATCATGCCAAAAATTACGAATGAACTAGATGCACCAATTAAAGCAGTTGTTATAGATAATGACTATGAAAGTAGATAGTTAGTGCTTCCCAAGACACTCACAATCATATCAATCAAGCCAATATACTTCAAGACCATGCTCAACCTTGTCATTGCACATATAATTAAATTCTCAACTTATGATGGTCACTTTGTCTTGAACACTTACCGTGTTTTATGGTTCGAGGTTGAAAATATAAGTAGCGGATTAATAAATCATGCACCAGTACTTCGAATATTTGAGAAATATTGATTTATTCTCCACCATTTGGGAGCATTCATTCTGCAAAAAGGTGTTTTTGTATGAAGTTTGTGAAACATTTGTAGAGAATTGGTTTGGTTGGTCATTTTGATGGAAAATTTAATCTGATGTAGTTTTAGAGTGTTCAGTTAGTGAGCTTATAGTAGATATACAGCTTTTTATGTATTTGAACAAATATTTAACATCCCATAGGCCCTAAGATATGAGAAACATTTCCATTCCCATCGTCCCTAAGAAGGAAAGGATTTAAAACACAGCTTTAGTGATTCTTCTAAACTTGATGAAGACAATATGTACTTTACATTCAGTTTGCTCATAATACAATTCAGCAACTATTCAAGTTCGAAAAAATATTATCTTCAGTTTTTTTATCCGCGGCAGTTCTTCCATTGCTCACAACGAAAATGACCAACCCATAGTTGGTACAAAACCCTCCGTAGCCCCCATAATTGACAGAAACGGCTCTTTAACATATTGTGTGGCTGAATCCAATATATGCTCGACTCCCTCAGACTTGTGAGACAAGCTGAGATAATCCACTATATGCTCAACAGTCATGTTACCTATTTAATAAATGCCTTTTACATTTTGAAGTCAATAAAGAACTGGCACCAGTGAACAGCAAGCGAACTGTTGGAATGTTTAGAAACCTAGGGTTCTGAACAAATTGGATCTTTAACCAGCATGCTTTTCTTGTATGCTATTTCCCATTTATTGTGTAAGAGATGAAGACTAGATAGTAACAAGCTTAGAATTTGTGGACCCAGATACTAGAACAGCTTACTGTATAAAATTTTGCTATCCTACAGGCTACGGTAGCTCCTCTTCTAAAAAATCAGTAGTGGTAGTTACCATAATGGGATGTTGGATCAGTGTTTTATTATCAAAGTGTTTTTGTAATGATTCTCCAAATTGAAAGAATGTTGCCCCTTTTGTTGTAGAACTTATATGATACACCTGGAGTTCATCTTCACCATAGGCTAGCCGCTGTAATTCATTCAGAGGATCTTCCTGTTCTTGCACCCCAGAGTCGACTCCGGGGTCAAACATTTCCAGTATGTTTTAATTCTCAATCTTGTTCTCTAGTTTACTTAAACTTCAGGTGAACTTACTTCCATGTCCTTCACTTGTGGTGTAAAACAGAACACCTCTCTGATGTCAGGTGACATGTTGATGGACCAAATCAGATCAAGTGGATTGGTTGGTTTCTCCATCTTTTGGGGAGGTCTTGTCCGAATAGATATCATTAAGGTGTTCCATCGTCTAAATCATTCTTATGCAAGTGAGATCGTATTCTTAAATGTTCATCCGTTTGTATTGACTAGTATTATGACAGGCTCTCCCAGAAACCCATTTGACATTCTATGGACCTAAGGCACTTCAACTTCACATTGTACCTACTGAAAAAGCTGATGAATTTTACCAGGTAGAGACCGTAGAGTGTGATTACATGGCATAAGATCACCTTTCCCCTTTTCATTGAGTAGTGATTAGCTTGATACTGAACCTTGTGTATGAATTGCAGAAAGAAGTTGGTACCCTCTTGACTCCTCCAACTGAAAAACAGAAGGCAGACAGCTGGATGGGTCTTGAAGTGAAACGTGAGTTGAAGTTGGAATACCATGATGTTGAGAGGTAGGTGAAATTCTCTTCTTGATGCAACTCGTTCAGTTTATTAGTGACGGCTAAAGATTTTTCTTTTCTCTGATCTGCCTGCCTTCCTTCCTAGGCCTGCCTGCGATGTAGCTATATCAGGGCTCGGGTGGATATCCGTTGAACCATTTAGCCAATCCTGCACATCATCTGTGTCGAATGGAGTCGGAGCTGATGGTGAGATAACCTTAGCAGTCCATGTTCCTAAGCCTGTGGAGGTTTTCGTGCGGCCACCTTTACCGGTTGGTGCTGCTGGAGGGAAATGGTACGAGTATAGGGAGTTGACAGAGATGGAACAGGAAGTAAGACCAAAATGGTACTTCTGAATCAGCTGTAAATTGCATATATGGTGTCAACTGTACATGTTGAGGCCGCGGTGAGAGTGACAAGACGCCAAAGGCTTCGGACATGATATATTTGGGGTGCGCAATGAGTGCAGAGGAAAGAAGAAAGTGTATATCTGCAGGTTTTTCCCAGAGCTCTGCGTTCGATCTCCAAGAAGCTTGATGAGTTTCTTGAAGCACTGTACGAATTAGCTTTAGTTTGTAGAATTGTGAAGCTAATTTGTTAGTATATAGTGCGAGATATCTCGTTTTATTTGCAAGAACGTCTCGTGTGTATTTTTAGTCATCATTTTGTATGCTTTTGCAATTAAAGTGAAATGCGTAATTGGAAAACATAATGAGGATTTAGTGGGGGTATATATTCTCCTATTAGAAGTGTTTATTTTTTTTTCTTTTTTAAGGAAGAAGTGTTCAATTTTGTAGTGATATTGGGTATTTGACGTTAAAGAAGTTTAAAATTAAACAATCAATTATCAATCTATTAAAATAATATTCATCCGTCTTTGAAAAATGTGCAAGTTTTTCCTTTTCTGTTCGTTTCTCAAAAGTGTGCAGACTTCTTTTAAGGAAACTTATTTTACAAAATAGTCAATAATCTCCAATTAATATACACACAATTTTCAACAAGTGAAACATTTTCTCCACTCACATTCATTTTAGGATGAAATGCATAAGTAGCCCTTTTGAAAAAAAGTATAACTTCTTTAGCCACCTTTTCAAACTATATAAGTTTTTTAGCCATTTTGAATATAATAATGAAATGGATCCCATTTTATTTTAATTTTGATTTAAATTTGGACAAGTTAATTATATTATCTCTCCTCTCTTCTCTCTCCTCGGTTCCCACAACCGATTGTCTCCCCCACCAATTTGTCTTTTTTCATCTTTTAACATTTTTGGGGAAAAAAATACTCTCTTTCTTTTCCCCTTTTCTTTGCTGTAAAAATCAAATCCTAAAGCCGAATCCGACCACGAGATAAACCCAGAATTCGAGACGGCCTCCGACGAGTTGGAGCCCGAGCCCGAGTTGGAGCCCGGGCCGCAATCGCAGCCCTCGCCGAAGCAGGAGCAGTCCTCACCGAATTTTGTTTATGCTTAAGTACACGGACCTTCAGTACACGAGTGGATACGGTTCATGAGTATACGATTGATAATTTAGTTAAGTTTTTCGTAGTGGTTGTGGAATTAGGATAACAAAATACTAAAATAGCATAATAGGATTTTATGTTTTTGCCTATTATCAATTTGTCCAAATAAATGCAAAAAAAAAAAATCAATTTAATTTAATTTGGCTATTAGCAAGTAACTGCTCAATAATGGTTCCACCTCATGGCCCGACAGGTGACTGACCCTGGGCTCGATCCGTTCGAGATATGGTTCCACATTGGTGGGGAACGTGGATTAGTTTTGGATTTGATTTTGTTTAGATTTGGATTTGGATTTGGATTTGGGTGTGATTTGGATATGGATTTGGGTGTGATTTGGATGTTAATTTGGTGTGCTTTGGATTTAGGATATTTGGTTTGTATATATTTGGATTTAAGAAAAGCCGTGTACTTAAGAACAGACATGCAATAACAATAAATTATTGACGTGTAACAATGTGTGTTGGGTCCTGGAGGGCGACTGAACTGGTGTATGAGGGGGGGGGGGGAATACACCAGTGGATTCTTTTCTCGAAAGATTACAAGGCACACAGAATTCAGTTTTTAAAACAAGCTGAGAGACTGGGACTGAAGTAGTTTCAGTCTGTGTAACTTCAGTATGGTAAACTGGTTGCCAAACTGAAGTTCAGAGAAAGATCAGTCTCAGTTTTAAAAACAAGAAGAGAGTTAGGAATCTTACTGACTATCCGAAGATTGGTCAGTTAGACTAATAACTCCGCAGCGGAATAAATT
>JAYJMF010000017.1:2848388-2873490 GCA_036873715.1 Salvia sclarea
ACGTAAGTATCGATTTCGCCGGAAATTAGTCGCGTGGGAAAATTAAGAAAAATTGAAAGTTCGTGTATTTTCAGGCAAAAATTAAAGCTCATGTGCAATTCCAGAATCCGAGCAAAGTTCATGTATTTAGGGGCTAATATCCCTTAAATAAACGTGTTTTACGTATGAGAGCGACGTCGTAACTCTAATTATAGAGAGATGAACAGATAAATCACAGAGATTAATTCCATATTTAATAGTTTTATAATGATTACATTATTAAAGAATCACGATATGTCGCGCGTACAATTCTTTTAATTGAGAGTTCCACCAAATGTGTTACAATTTCGTCTCTTTTCTTTTGGTGCCATTTTACCGAATATTTTGTCTCTTGGATTATTCAACTCAAGTTTCTCTCATAATTTCCAATATTGTTTTACAAATATGTAAGTTAATGATCAGACGTTACAAAAAAAGTTGAGACATTTATAATTAAAAATGGTAAACGTTATAATTACATCACAATTTTTTTTCTCAATTTTATGCAATTATAATATTATTAGTTTTTATGTAAAATTCATGAGAATACCATGTTCATACTTATCCCTAACTTAAGAAATCATTGTACAGGTTGGATACTATTCGACAATAAATCTTGATAATGTCATAATTAGCTAGAATTAAAAGATTATTATATTACTCTCTCCTGTCGCCAATTATTTACCATATTATAAATAATATAGATTTTAAGAAAAAGGTTGGTAATATGTTAGTTGAGTAAAGTAGACTTTAAATGTGTGGTGAATATTTATATATCTTTAAAGACAAATCAAGATTTTTAAATTGATTTGAAACCAATTTCAAATTGATTTGAAATTGGATGGCAATATTGTAATATCTTTAAAAATTAAAGGTTTATTATATATAAAAAAATACTAATTAAGTTGGTTGAAATGGATTGAAAAAATAGTGGGTGGTGTTAGAATGTTAGTGGGGAGCTAATTTCTATTTTTCAAATTTATAACTTTCATTTTACTTTCTTTATTTTAAAAATTAGATAAAATTAATTAATAAAAAAATATTCAATATGCATATCAAATTAAAGATCATAAAAAAAATCTTTAATTTGATGTACGAGAAAGTTAATACCATTTTAAATTTAAAGTTAATTTTAAAATATATTTCTAACATTAAAAAAATCCTTCCAAATCCATTGTAACTTTCACTTTTATTTCCAAATTTTTTTATTTCCTTCGTTTTTTACTTTTCAATATTTTATTTTAGAATTATTATACTATATTTATTCTTTTCACTTTTAATTACTTACTTGACAATATTATTCATTAATCTAAAAAATAATACTAGTTGAATGGGACGAGTAATAATATTTAAGAAACATGTAGTTTTAGAAGGGTCCCACCCACATATTTGTTCCCAGCTGGGGCTCTGGGTGGAGTTTAAATAGTAGAAAGTTTGATGAAATTGAAAAGAGAGAAAATTAAGTAAGTAGTTTATCGAGGATGGAGGGATGGGGGAGGCTGATCCACCTGTTCGTGACGGTGTTTATGGCGTTTTTGCCTTCATATCTGGTCAATCCGGCCATCACCGACGTCACTGTGGCGGCGGTCTGCGCCGGCAAAGACGAGTGCTCTCTCTCCATCTACCTCACCGGCTTCCAGCTCGCCGTACGTAACTCCATCTCTTTTTTATTTCATATATTAATCCTTTCACTTTCAAGTATACTTCTATCTCAATAAACCACGCTCCATGGATATATATTTCTATCTTCTTAATTGCTTGGTAGTCATTACTTTGCAAGAGATGTGACATTGTGAAAAAGGATGGTAAATAAAATCGACTTTCTTAATTAGTGAAATACTTTCTTCACCTATGAAAAACATCGATCTTTGTGCATGATTTATTATGATTCTAATGAATACTTACAAATTATAATGCGCGTGTAGTGGGGCTTAGCTTTAGAATCATTTAGTTGAACAAGAGCTCTGCCTAACATTTCTTTTGTCCGTTTTTTTTTTCTTTAACATTGATATATATATAAACTGCGCAAATGATTTAGTAGATTATATCAAACTGTATTTGTCTATCATGACATATCGATGGCAAAATCAGTATATCCTTAAAAAAACTTTGGAAGCACTTAGAATTGTTGCAAATATTGTTGGGTGGAGTTTCATACATAAGAGAAAAAAAAATGTTTGGAATTCTACATAATGTCCCCGATTAAGAAGCAATTCATGAGTCATTGTTATATATAATTATAGATCTAAATTCAAACTAATTGTTGTAAACGTAGATTATGGAATAATATGTAACGGTACTAATAATTATATATAAGCAGATAACTGGGGTGGGATCGGCGCTGATGATGCCGATGATCGGCAATTTATCCGATACTTATGGTAGGAAGAATTTATTGACAATTCCTCTCATTCTTCAAATTATACCCATCGGTAAGTAATTTCATGTATTATACATAAAATATATACTTATATTGATTTATGTGGAAAATAACCATATATTAGTTTAATTGAGAGGATATATGTATGTTTCAGTTATATTGGCTTGGAGTCGGACGACGAACTTCTTTTATGCATATTATGCAATGAAGATATTGACGGATATGATTGTGGATGGAGGCGTTCTTTGCATCTCTTTCAGCTATTTGGTATTTTCTTCCACTTAATTTGGACTGCTAATTAATCTTTTCGGATACTGCGTAGAAATCAATTTGGATAATTAATTTATGTCTGTTACATAAATTTCATCAAAAAGTATTGTTTTAATATATATATATATATATATAAGGAAGAGAGCAAATATACGAAATGACATTTTTCATATTGGAAAGATAAAAAAATTTCTTTTTTTCATTATGTTTATTTAGTTTTTTTGGAAATTAACATGTACGTATGACAGAAAAACACAAAAACATAGTAGATGAAGAAATATTGCGTGTCTGAAAAAATGATAGCTAAATCATGGTAAAAAAAAAAAAAAAAAGAGTTATTTTAACATAGAAAAGTATTGGTATTTGTTTGTTAGGCAGATAATGTTGGAGAAGGGAGGCGTGTAGGAGCATTTGCAGCACTAAGTGGTGTGATGAGCATCGCAAACGTTTGTGGTACATTGGCTGCCGGTTTACTCTCAATCTCTCTCATATTTAAGGTCTGCTCTCTTAATCTCAATCACTTGGATTTTTATGTAAATAATTAATTAAATCTAATCTGGAAGAGATTAATTATACAGGTTGCATCAGTTATAGCTATTCTTGCAGCAGTTTACATGCGAGTATTTCTCAAGGACTCTGTCCGCCAAGACGATGATTCACAGCCGTTGATCTTGAGCTCCGACGCGCCCAAGAAAACCGACTTCATTCATCAAATCCCTTCGCCTAAAGATGTGTTTCGCCTACTCAAGAGCAGCACCACATTTGCACTTGCAGCATCTGTCTGTTTTTTCAACAGCGTTGGTGAGGCTGGTGCTGGTTCTTTCTTGATGGTACCCTCTCTCTCTCTAATTAATTAATCAATCAAGGATGATTAATCCATGGAATTTTTTGTAGTGCTACTTATATATAATAGCTGCATGTGTTATTTGATGATGTTGCAGTACTACTTGAAGGCTCGGTTCCAGTTCAACAAAGATCAATTCTCATTGATATTTCTCATTATAAACGTCGGAGCAGCTGTTACTAATGTAATTTTGCTAATATTACTATTAGCTAGCTAATCGCCTCTCAAATTTCATTAACTAATAGTAATAATGATTCTTTGATGCAGGTTATTCTCATGCCTACAGTAGGACCTTTTATTGGAGAACATACAGTGCTCTGTTTTGGAGTCTTCAATGGATTCCTAAGTGTATGAGCTTGATTTTCTTCTACAACATCTTACTTAATTTCCGACTTTATACTAAAACTGTCACGTATTATATGCAGATGCTACTTGAAAGCATAGCATGGGCACCTTGGGTTAGTAGTTCCATCTCCAACTCCATCAACCAAATCAATATCAGTTTCTCTTGCAACACATTCATGATCTCAATTTTTGTAGGTACCTTATGCCGCTTCAACGTTGGGGATGTTCTTTACTCTGTCGAGCTCTTGTGTAAGTCGCGTCGCTTCTATATTTTTAAAAATAAAATAAAAGCATGTATCTTTCTCAAATTTTGACGTACCTATAATATCCTTCTTTCGGTTTCTAAGGGAGGTTCAATAATGTATCGCTTCAAAATTGTGACAAAAATTACTTTTACGTACGTCGCACTTACCATTTTGCCGGTGATTATAAATATCTAATCAATGTTTTCATGATCACAGATAAGAAGCATCGTTTCAAAACAAGTAAGCTCTAATGAACAAGTAAGTTCCCAACTCTTTTTGGATTTTTCTTTAGCTATATATAATGATTTGATGATGTATATGATCATTTACATAAGCTATAAAAATTCTTATATTTCAAACATCATGAACAGGGACTTGCACAAGGATCTCTATTAGCCATAACTTCATTATCCAGTATCATATCTCCATTAATCTACAGCCCTATATCAGGTATATATGTTCAAAACTAGACACATTGTAATATTGTATCTTAAATTAATCCAACATAAATGAGCTTTCTTTTTTCTGTTTCATTTTTTTCTCAGCTTGGTTTCTGTCAGACAATCCGCCATTTGATTTCCCTGGTTTCTGTATGCTCTGCGTTGGATTTTCTTATGTAAGAACATTTTAAATCGAATATCTTCCGTTTCAAATTGTGTTTCATCTTCTATCATACTCAAGATTGGTTCCTTTTATACTATTTCATGTCACGTGCTAATTACATATTTTTGTGATTTCCAGCTGATAGCTCTGATTCTGAGTCTAGTGATCAAGATTAAACCCTTCATCTCAAAAGATAGCAGACATCAAGCACTGTGTTGAGGCAACCCATGATTTCATGGATCTCTAAAGGTTTGATTTCTACGACATTTACCACACAAAAAGTGGAAAATTGGCAAAGATAACTTAGCTTTCACTTGAATTTGTAGTTTTTACACGGTTTTTAAAATTTTGTAATTATTACAATATTACTTTTTTTTTTTTTTTTTGCAACAACATCCCCAGATATCTTATTATATGGTTCGACAGATGCCTATCACTAAAACGTTATTTTACCATTAAAACAGTATTAGGGACGTTGTAATTACTTAAACTTAAAGATGGTACGACTTGATGAAGGAAGTTTGGCAAAGGGCCCTTGATTCGAGTCTGATTCTTTGTTGCAAAATGAATTATACATTGTTCAGTAGTGTATTCATATTTGTTATAGTGTGTAACACAAATACAATGTAGATTGTTGTAAGTGTAATTTCACTTCTGTACTATCAAAATTTCGTTGTTCTAATTAACCATGGCTTGGTATATGACTAATGCTATCAATATAAAACAAGACTGTTAATTTGGAAATTTTAAATTTTAGGATTTACCACATGTCCTCTATTTATTTGTGTAATAAAGGATACTACACACAAATGACAAATGCAATAGAATATCTCATTTGAACAAAAAGAGTTTGAATCCTCTATTACATGCATATGTGATATTTCCAATCACATATATAGATAATAGTTACGTGTGATGTGTCGATATCAATTTTAAGATGTAAGAATAATATAAGAAAAATATATACCCTGACTTTTAGAAATTCTAGACCTTAAAATTTGCAACATGAACTCCTTTATTTATGTAATAAAGAATGTCACACATAAATACAATATTAGATCTCATTTGCCTTTGAAAAGTCAGAACAATGGCATTACCTGCAACTCTTACAAAATGGCATGGCAATCGAAAAAATAACGTGTCACAAACCTAGACTCTCGGCTAAGTAAATTTGAGTGTATATCGGTTTTTTCCATGGAGAAGGGGTGTGCACAGCACCCTAAACCCTAAACCCTAAACCCTAAACCCTAAACCCTAAACCCTAATAAAATATTGCCATGTGAGAGGGGGGTGCTGTGCACACCCCTTCTCCATGGAATTTACCGTGTATATCACCATTTTGTGGTTGGCACGTCATTTTTCTAATTGACAGAAATTATTAATATGATACCAATTGAAAAGTGATGTCATAAATATGAATTACAAATTGTAAGTAATATAATGAGGTCATCTCTCGTCAGCCAACAACAAAATCAACTTAATTAGACATAAATTTTCCAAACTGAGACTCTAGATAAAAGAAAAAGATACCTTGGGAAACAAATATATATACATATATAAGTATGATAGTCGTATTCTATTTACATTTAGCAAAAAGCAAAAACATTCGTATTTCCTTGATAATGTTTTTACGGAAAACAAAACTTTAGTCTACATAAATTAATGAGACACATTTACGTTAGGCCGGCCTAACGTTAGGCCAGGCCTAATTAATGTATAAATAATGAGAGTGGCAACAATAATAGGGGCGGCAAATAACAAACGGCTCCGCCTTCGGCTTCGACAATTAATATATAGATAATGAGACCGGCAACAATTATGATTTTACGACTGCTCCGGGTTCGCCTTCGGCTCCCCCTCGCTCGACTCATGGCTTAGAATAGGAGTGACAAACAATTGGCCTAACGTTAGGCCGGCCTTACGCAAATGTTTGTCTTAATATAATATGTATATCGAGTTTAGGCTTTAGGCCAACAAGCAGGGCTGGTTGCTTGCTCTGTTTCTTGACCAATGAGGTTGAATTTTGATGACCGTACTAATAAAGAAGCCTACAAGCTGCACACACCAAAAATTTCGCTCCTCAAACATCATAAACATAAACACGACATGTATCCGCTAACTATAAAAATATTAGAGAGAAATCTTACGTAAGCAAGGCCAACGCTGAGGATACTAAAACCGGGGAAATTAAATGGTGCATCATCAGATAGGAACAAAGCTGACATAAATAGTTTTTAGAGCAAGAAATTTTCATAATTGCAAAAAAGTAATGATAAATGGTAGTAGTAATTACCAGAAAGAGGACTAAAGATGAAAGGGGAGACGACATTGGATAGTGAAGTTATGCCCATTAGACATCCTTGAGCAATGCCCTGATGAGTTGATGAAGATATTCGGGTAAGTCTCGTGTTTTACTTCATCAGTGCACATTTGTCGTGCGAGGTTGTAATTAACTTATAATTAGCATCGCGTGTGGCTAATGCAGTTACAGTAGTACTTGTGAAATAAATTACAAGTGAAGATTAGCGTTGACCTGGTCATGAGGTCCGACTTTTCTTGAAATGATGCACCTTATCTGCGAGATTCGAATTCATCATCTGTCAGCACACAAGCAAAGCAATCAAAGTGTAAGATTATTGCAACTTACACTAGGACTTGCTAGGAAGAGGAACACTCCCAAGAAGGCAGAAGCATAAGGGACCTGCATATACATACATACACATTTCTACTTATTTATATACTCTGTAAGAAAAATGTAACGCTGTCCGAGATGAAATAAAAGAGCTTACCCAAGGTGCCCAAGCTATGCTGTCAAGCAACATCTGCAATAGCCCCAAAACAACACAGTTAAGTTTGTGTCAAAATATAACTTCAATTAATTTTTTTAGGTGATAAAGAAATCTTGAAAACTATCCAACTTAATTAGCATACGTTCAAGAATCCTGCGAAAAGTCCAATGCAGAGAAGAGTCTCCTCTCCTAGAATCGGACCGAGCAGGGGCATTAAGACCATCTGCATATATACATTGATGTGATGTAATTCCAGTTATATTACTAGATCTATTGTATTGGATCTTCAAGTTTTTAAAGAAATGTATTTCTACATACGGTTGAGAAGGTTGCTGCAGCGTAGGTAATAAGCCATATATCAGCAAATTGATCTTTCTGGAAATGGAACCGTGCTTTCAAGAAATACTGCATGCACCAACATTATACAAATTAATTAATTCTATATTTATGATATGTATGTGTGAGAGAGAGTACCATCAAGAAAGCAGCAATTCCAGCCTCAGCAAGGCTGTTGAAGAAGGCAACAAACGCGGCCAGTGACACAGTAGTGCTGCAAATAACTAAAAGGTTAAGCAAATTGACAATTTAGGGGGAGCTTAATCAACATTGTTTTATTTTTCAAACTTTATATGTACTTACTATTTGATCATAGATATATGCAGTTGGATTTGTAGTAGAATGAAAGTAGAATTAACCTTGTCTTGAGCAAACGATATATGTCCTTTGGCAACTTGATCAAATCTGTTGTCTTCAACGGAGCCGGCTCTCCCTCAGCTGTGGTAGACTTCAACATGGGCTGCTTGTTTCTGGTGCAGGGGGACGTGTGGCGGTCGTCCTCCAGAAAAATCCTCATGTAGACTGCTGCAACCAGGGCTACAACTGCTGCCACCTGAAATGTCGAAACTAGTAAGTATATCATAACATATTAGCTGTTGTCTCTCTCACAAATCCAAATGAAATGAATCTTACGGGATATATACGATCCGTTGGAAGAATTCGAGCAGTTAATGTCCCACAAACCATTGCAGCTGAGACCACACCAGAGAATATCCCAAATGCAGACACACGCTTTCCCTCCGACACATTATCAGCCTAAACTTATAATTGATTAATTAATGTTATTTACAAAACATGTGTGTCCATCAAACTCGGTAATTAAATTAAACGCATGAGTCTCAAGCTACATTAGAAGCGCACCATATAACTCAGCGCCAGGCAAATGCTGCCGCCTTCCGTAACGGTAGACGTTAGAGTCTTCACCACATAGTACAAGTAGAAGAACTCTGTCGTCCTCTTCACAGCCAATATTACTAAACACACATACATATATATAGAGTAAGTATAACAAAATATCCATTTCAATCTACAGAAAATAAAAGTTAGGAGTACTATTAAGATTTTAAAAAAATAGTCACACTTCATTATATATCAATGTTAATATAGTGAAATGTCAGATTTAGAGATATCGGCTGAGATTCGGGCCGATCTTTTCATATTATAGGCTAAATCGATCTAAAATTGGTGACTTTAAATACAGAGGCGGCCTGAAATGAAATGTAAAAGATTAAATGTAGTGGTACCAAATGGGAAGATCGCGAGGGTTAAAGGGATTGTGAGCAAGACTTTTCGACCGTAGGTGTCGGATAAATTTCCGAGCAGTGGCATCACAATCACAGACGCTACTCCTGCAATCTGCATTCACAACCACTAACATATTTATGTTGTTTAAACTAAGATTTCAAAGTAATTAAAACATATGGAACGAAAATGAAGTAGGTATATATTGTTTCTTGTTTCTTTTCTTATTGTTCCTTGTAAAAGAAAGTGGTGTTATGCAGTTTCGTGATAAACATGTAAAGCAATATCAATATGTGGCAGACAGTACCGAAATAAAAATAGCAAAATGAAGATGTGCTAGTACTAAAAACTGGTTAATGCAATTGATTTTCAAACACACTCCTCTTTCTCACTCCTCACACTCTCTCATCCTTTTTCTGTTTTTCATCTCTCCGTCTCAAAATTCTCAGCCGCACAAACTCCCTCCCTTTCTCTCAATTCGCCACCGCCAAACTCTCTGTATCTTTCCTCCTCTTTTCTCAAATATTTTTAGAAAGAGTGCAGAGTCCACCACCGGCTGTTGCTGCCCAACTTGCGGCAATTATTTCCCCCGGCGCCAACCTCATCCATGTCCAGAACCACCATCCTAATATGTGGCGGTGGCGAGCAATCGGGCTTTACAGAATTTGATAATTTTAGGGCTGAAATTAGGTACTGAATTTGATATTATACCTATATATACAGTATCGGGTAGGGTTCGGATACCCGAAACCCGCTAATCGAATTTTCAGCCCTGACCACGTGTAAATTCCAAGACCACAATCCCCCACCCTTCTCCCAGCACAAAATCTCCTTCTTCCCCAATTTATCCACAAACACACACGCCCCCCAAATCCCGAAACCTCAATCAATCTCCATGGCGATGATTCAGTGAAGACTTTCCACTCTCACTCTCCTCCACAATTCCCTCATGCCAATCAATAATTACTCAATCAATTCCCCTTCCTAAACCCCCCCTTTCTCTCTCTCTCTCTCTCTCTGTGATAAAATTGAAAATGGCGCTGCCTCAACTCCTGCATTTCTCTCCGTCATCGTCGTCTTCCTCGTCAATCTCCCCCAAACCCCAATTAAACCCCTCCTACACCCCCCGGGCCGGCCACACCTTCCTCTCTCCTCCCCACTGTCGGCGGCGCTGCCCCCAATCGGTGTCGTGCTCGGCGTCGTCCTTCCCGGAGAAGCACCACAGCAACCCCCCTCAATCAGACGACGTGGTGGAGCTCCCCCTCTTCCCCCTCCCCCTTGTCCTCTTCCCCGGCGCCATCCTCCCCCTCCAAATCTTCGAGTTCCGCTACCGCATGATGATGCACACCCTCCTCCACACCGACCTCCGCTTCGGCGTCATCTACACCGACGCCTCCACCGGCACCGCCGACGTCGGCTGCGTCGGCGAGGTCGTGAAGCACGAGCGCCTCGTGGACGACCGCTTCTTCCTCATCTGCAAGGGCCAGGAGCGCTTCCGCGTCACCAAGCTCCTCCGCACCAAACCCTACCTCGTTGCCGAGGTCGCCTGGCTCGAGGACCGCCCCGCCGCCGGCGAGCTCCAGGACCTCGACTCCCTCGCCCACGAGGTCGAGGCCTACATGAAGGACGTCATCCGCCTCTCCAACCGCCTCAACGGCAAGCCCGATAAGGACGTGCACGATCTGCGCCGGAACCTCTTCCCCACTCCCTTCTCCTTCTTCGTCGCCAGCACCTTCGAGGGGGCGCCCAGGGAGCAGCAGGCGCTGCTCGAGCTCGAGGACACGGCCATGAGGCTCAAGAGAGAGAAGGAGACGCTCAGGAATACCTTGAATTACTTGACGGCTGCCTCCGCTGTCAAAGATGTGTTTCCCTCCACATAGCCATTCTCATACTGGGTAACCCCACTTTTCCGTTCTGTATAACTTTTACAGTTATTCAATACAGGCGCATAATTATTGTCATGGGATTGTCTCAACTTTTGATATCTAATAGATAAATTTGCTTCTTCTATTGCGCTATGTTCCACCTATCTTCACTCTTCACCTATTTATTGTTTACATATGATCCTTGAAATCATTTTTGTGATTTCCATGTTACATTATGAATCTTGAGCAAGATTCAATAGAACACTCTTCTTGTTGTATAAACTAAACTATTTTAGAGATGGTTGTGTAATGAGTATGATGATAGGTTAGATTCTTGATCAAGATTTAAGATTGATGGTTGCTTAGTGTGAGTATGATGAATTAGAATCTTGATCAACATTCAAGACAATGTGATCTTGTCTTGTTGTCTGAACAATTTAGGTTGGTGCCTCACGTAGGATGAATATTCGAAGTTTTATGTATCAAGGATATGTTGCATATGCAAGCTGTGGGCTTGCAGTTGATGTCTTTACTTTTTCTTGGTGATTAGAAAAAAATTGTGAAATGTCATGCTAATGTATATTGCAACTTAACTAATGGAACGTGTGTCGTGTTAAAACTAGTTACTCATTAAGTTTCAAAAGTGTGCACTTATGTTTATATAACAATGTTAAAAATGCATCTCGGAGCGTTTGTGGAAGTGACTTCTTTGTTGCTGTTTCATTAGAGTAGTTAGTTGTTATAAGAGAGCATTCCCAGAAGCAAAACTTATAGCAATTCTTGATGTGTTTTTGCTTTCATAATGATGTGCTCTCAGATCTTTTCTGGAGCATCATGCTTTTTCTGGTTTTTGTTTTGCAATTTTGTGTGTTCCAACTTTGAAGTACCGTGTTGGCAATGAGAATGAGATTCACCAATGAAAGCATGAAATTGTTCGTTTGTTTAGCAGCACATATGATATGCCAGAACCATCAAAATGATGTTGTGCGCCTGCGTTTACACTGGTCTTGGTTAAAGTATGTTTTTCTTGCAATTCTGGGGTGTATACAATTGGTCATTTTGTTCAAATCTTCAGTGCTTAAAACCTTGTGGTTCTTCATATCTAAGGACCATCTTAGTTCTTTTTTCAGTTGAATTCATTTATACACTAATTCAGAGAGAATGAATTGTTAACAATTGCTATCACTTAATGTTCTGGGTTTTAATCTCTTCCAAGTTACGTTCTTCTTTAGCCAGCTATTTTTACAGTTGTTATACGAAACAAGCCAAATAGTTGCCATTTATCCATTCTTCATTTATTTCCAATCCTAGAAACGTTGGTTAAGTAATTTCGGATATAAAAAAAAGTTGGAAAAGAA
The DNA here is from genome assembly GCA_036873715.1 of Salvia sclarea. Taxonomy (NCBI): domain Eukaryota; kingdom Viridiplantae; phylum Streptophyta; class Magnoliopsida; order Lamiales; family Lamiaceae; genus Salvia; species Salvia sclarea. The sequence goes on from JAYJMF010000017.1 coordinate 2,860,684, forward strand.
AACCACAATTTGTTTCCCTCTTTTGATTAATATTCAAAACCAGAAGAAGCAAGAAATGTGCTTCTCTACTTATGTATTGGGATTTGCTATCACAACAAACACACAAATAATAATCCACTATAGTTGTCTGCTGAAGACGAGCGAATATGTGCTAACATAAGCAGCAAGCACAAAAAACTACCTCGATTGACCATCTCAGAACCAAAAAGATACCATGAGATTGCCGTAGCCATTTTTGTTGATTGTAGAGAAACGCCCACTGCCTAACTTGTTGAAAAGCTCGTCTTCCCAAATGGCTTCGACAATGTCGAATTCCCAATTCTCTGCAAAAATTATTCATCATGTCACAAGTGATCCAAGGAGGAAAATCATATTAAAGGTAGTGGATTAATGTAACTACATAAATTACACTGATGAGAATAAAAGGGGTTCAAAACAAACCTTGAGACATAGATTCCTAGTAGTGTCGCACGTTGGATAATCGGGCGGGCAACAGTGCTGATGGTCGTCACAACAAACAGCAGATTCGGCTTCACAACATCTCCAGCTAAAGCATATCCCAAGCAGACTCCACGAACAGCAACACGTTTCATCAGTAGCACAGTATGTGAAGACATTACATTTCGTTGGACCAGGAGTTGGGGAGGGCGGCGGATTTGGGCTCGTCTTGATAGGGTACGACGCCAGAGTGTTGATGCCACAAACCCCTTCAGCATTCCCTGAATTCCGCAGCATATGCATGTAGCCGTTCATCCCCCAACGCGTTCCCCACGAGTTCTTCACAATCCAATAATCTACCCCATTTTGAGAATCGTAGCCCACAATCAAAACTGCGTGATCCAAGGAAGTCGAGCATGGGCCACTGAATATCCCCTGCACTTTGCGCCGTGTATTAGTCAAACATTATTAGAACTAGAAAGACGTGAGACGAGGGCCCTCAGCACTAACCTTTGAGTACAACTGGAAAGATGAGTCACTTCCACATATACCGACACTGACAGGCTGAGTCGCAACTGCCTGCAGTAGCTTCGTCTCCTTTTTGGGAGGCACATCAGCATAGCTATCAATGGTGACAACACGTCTTTTCAGCTGAAGAAGAATACAGGAATAGACTAAGAATCCACTTTGAATTTGACTAAAGTAATAATGCAAGTGTTGTAATGAACATAAGAGAATAACTATAGAAACAGGAAACGACATATGTAGCAAAAAAAAGAAGAGGGTATGAAATGGTTACTTTATCTTTGTTGCACATTGCATCATGGCCTCGATATGGATAATCCTCCTCAGTGTCAATTCCTTTATTCTTTATAATGAACTCAAATGCATAGTCCATAAGCCCTCCACCACAGCCAGCATTGTAGGATTTGTCGCAGTCAATAAGTTCTTGTTCGGACAGGCTGACAAGAGATCCCGTCTTGATCTGATTAATGCCTTCGACTGCACCTGTGGCAGAGAATGACCAGCATGCACCTTCATAGAGAAGACAAAGTATGTCAGCTACTTTCTTTTCTTTTCCAATTCAGTAGATTATTCGAATCTAATTCATGCCAGTTAAGCTCACACTAGAGTTATTCTCCAGTTAATAGTGTTTAAACAGACCATTTAAAACAGTCATGAACTCAGATTTAGATCACTCCCTCAGGATCTCATTTGTAAAACTAATTCAAGATTACAGCAGTTACACTGATAATGAGATCAACCTATTATTATTTTCCTTATGCATATGATATTGTTGTTTACAGTAGGCACAAAATAAAGAAATACTATGTAATAGGTGAAATAGCACAACTGAATGAATTTATCTGTGAAGAATATACAAATTATCAAGGTGAAAATGGTGGATGCTTTTATAAATAAATGATACTCCATGTGTGTATTTATCTAATAATACTGGAGTTGCGATCATATTGATTTAACATTCATAAGTAGTAGTGAAAAATGAGAAAATGAAAAATAAAACTCACCCACAGAAATGAAGAACTGATGTAGGATTAAGTTAACACCATGCTGTTTAGAATAAATTGATGCTATAGTTATGTAATCAGCTAATATGAGAGATGAAAGCATGTAGTGATAGAATTAAAAGAGACAGAAAAACACACATTGTTACTCTCATCTATATCCCTGTGAATCAAAAGAGACAAAACCATTATGAATCTGGCCATAAACACCAAACATACAATATAATCTGAAGCTTCCAAACAACAAAGAAAAATGAAAAATATATTGCCCGCCCTTCATGATGTATGTGAACCATAAACTTCCCTCTATCTACTTCATAACTAGATTACAATGTGAAATTTTCTTGAGCAAACATTAGGATAAGAGCCCATTCATGAAATCACTCAAAACGAATAGCATAAGACAGCAGAAAACAGAGGTTCCCCAATCTGTTTCATTTCAAGAAACTCAAGAAACCATCCAACTTCAAGAAAAAACACAAAGCAATTGCAGCCCAGTTTGATCATCAAAACATATTGCACAGAACCAATCGAAAGCATACTGCTAAAATTTCTAGAAACAAATCAGCTAAAAATATTAACAAAACGAACCAAGATGATTAAAAGAGAGTGCTTACCACAACTCCCTTGATCTTTAACTGCGGTGACTGCCCCTTTCGTCCGCCAATCCACAGAAGCTGGAAGATCAGATAGTTCGACAAGATCAGGCCCTTCAATCCCAGATTCCCTACTATTCAATCTGATGAGTAAGTCATTGGCGGAAGGCGAAAGCCCCAAATATTTGGCCTTAAATTCACGATTAGTAAGATCAGCAAACGCATTGAGCGACAGAGTATGAGAAGAATTGGCCCTCGCGTTGTGCTCAACAACAATCTCATAGTTCTGCTCGAACACTTTGAGCCTGTGCTGTCTCTCTCCCTCGGAAGAGTATGTCTTTCCATGTTCCTTGCACCATTGATCAAACAAATCGGAAATTGATGAAGATTTGCACGTGGAGATGAGCAGAAAAAGACTCAAGAGAGACCATAGACACAACAACCGGCTCATTCTTGACAATTTCTTGGGTTCCTTCTCTTGAAACTCCGGTTGAAATTGGACTTGTAATTTCCCCTAAAAATGTGGTGAGCCAAAGGGTTTGAGAAACATGGGGATCTCGGATTGGAAGAGACTGATTTCGTTGGAAATAGAGCGACCAATGGAGAGCTTACATGAAGAAGGGTAGTCAAATTCAAACTGGATTTGGATATATCTTCAATATCATCACTTGATCTCGTGGTTTTTGGGTTTGGGCGGTTTCGTCTGTCTTGAATATATTCAAAATTCTTTTTCATTTTCGTTTTTGGAACTTAAAAGAAGTTTAATTTATAACCTATTCTAGAATGTGCTCATGCTATGACGGTTATAACCTAATTAATGGACACACAGTGATGAAATTATTTGGTTCGTTCCCGGTGGATTCTAATGGAAATTTCGTCATTATTATTCTTGTTTCTATTTCCTGCTCTGCATATAACAAGTCATAAGTAGCTCCATAAATAATCTAATCCACTTGTATCATGTATCTCCTGTTTCTTTTTCTTAGAAAGATAAAAGTTGGTAGATCTGAATTTATTTATCATCCGATTATTAAATGAAATTTGTTGGCTTAGATGTCAACCTGCTTGAGTTTTAAATTTTAAAGTTGAGCTAGGAAGGCTAAAAAAGGTTGGTGCGATAAAAGATTTGAGCAGCTTAATTAGCCGATTTCACTAATTATTATGAATGGTCTTGGCCCGTTAGGCCCCATCACTGTCCTTACTTCTAATCAAGTAGCCCGTTGTCAAACTCAATCTTTGGGCCAAAGGCCCAAATCAGATAATTATACGGTAGCTACAGACTACAGTAAAATCTTTACGATTAATAATCTTGGGAATCATGAAATAATACATCGATACATTATATAGTAGTACTATTTTTTTTTCTCGATTTCAGTTAATATAGTTTATAGATAAAGTTAACGTGGGCAGACAAATTGCACATATATTTTAATAAATTAATTAGATTCATGTATGTCTAATTATATTTATTCATGGATCTATCAACTTATTCATAGATTCCCACCCTACAATTTATTATGATACAAGAACAAAACTACTAGCTAGTATATATTTTTCAACATGATATATATCATCATTACATCAATTAGATATGTATATCCGAAGAAAATCAATCTCACTCTTTATTTATGAAGATTTAGGATGTATTCATCATCTATTTGGATGAATTAATCACATAGATTTGACTTTTATGCGTATTCAGACATTTTCACTGTGTATTCAGATGAAATCATGAGTTTGCAATTTAGAGTTTCAAAGTGATTTGTAGGTCAACTTCACATTGGAATTGAATCAAATATACAATCTTAACATGCAAAATAGGAACCATTATAAGACCTCCGATTGTTAAGATCTATGGTGAATTTGTCTCATTATTTGATGAATTCGTACACATGGATTCGAATCCTGAGGAGCAAAATTTTATTTATTTGAATCCATATACTTTCTCAGAAGATTCAGACGAATTAATTGAGTCAAACGGAGGTTCTTATTATAACTAGCCCCATATAATAGGAATATATATCATTAAGTGACAAAACATGCCATCAGCAATATCCCAAAAGATTAAAGTCATGATGTTTAGAGCAAAAAATCTACCAGCAAGTTGCTTTTGGAATCTTCAGAACTCATAATTATTCGTGTGCAATGCTGTGGGTCATCTATATATACTTAATCGAAAGATGTTAACACGAAAAAAATCAATCTATATACAGTAGTTTTTGTTGAGACATATTTGGCTGAACTTGCTTATAGATAATTATAACTTTCCGTTTCTCTAAAAATAAAATAAAATAAATTATATATGTGAGTGTGTGTGGTTATTAATAAACAACAACTGAAAATTTATATGTCCTAACTGAGATTATAAACTTAATATAATTTTCATGTTTCTTAATTAATGTGAGAATTCTCATAGTAGGCATTGTGTATTTGACCTATTTGTCAAAAGAAAAAGTTCTTAACACTTAGACAAGTAAGATTACAACTTCTATAAATATATAAACCTCTGAAGATCTATTCAAATCATATAGATTCAATATCAAGAAGGTCTAGTTGATCAGACGGCTAGATGCATAATCCTTTTAAATTGTTCATGCTTTTAAACATCACAAGTGAGAACGTTTTCATATGAGATTTTGCCTTTAGATAAATATTAGGAGTAGTATATTTAAATTTTATGCTAATAAAGTGAAAAGGAGAAAAGCAATGAAGATTCTGAATAGATAATCAAACACCATTAAAAATTGGTAGTAATTAATATTATAAAAAAACACAAGGGATATCCATGCTTAGACCCCATATCACAAGATCATAATCATTACAATCATTCCCTCAAAACCCTCCTTCCTTTTTTCCCCAACTCTTCTTTTTTTTTTTTAAAGCACTCTCCTAACTATTAAATTGCGAAAAAGGGAAAGCACAAAAAAGAAGCCTAATAATAAAATAAGCAACGTTGATTTGCTTTGATACACACTGCACGCCATTTTTATATTAATCATAGCTGAACTGGACTCCAAAATATCCCTTCTTCTTCTTCTTCATCTTCTTTTTATCTTCTCCAGCAAAAAGCAGCTAGTCAAAGTCAGCGAGTCAAACATCCCCCGTTGACTGCGTGAGGAGCGGCTGAGTGATGGACGACTTGATCTGCGGGGTTGCTCTGTTGGTGCTGTGCTCCGCGGGGGACTGGAGCGCAGCGAATTTCTTCTCCTCGCTCTTGCCCCATAGCACCAAGTACAATCCGAATATGATCAGCACGGCGCCAATTATCCTGTGCATCGCAGACCCACACCACAATCAGTCATTGGTGATACATTCATGCACTTGTATTCCATGATTGAACGGCTCGGGTCTACCTACACCACCCTGTCTATTTACTTCTACTCTAGTAGTGGGAATTCAATTTCATAAAAGTAAATTAATTAATAAAATAAACGACAAAAGAAAAGACTGGGACGAGGAGCAAGATTGAAGAGGAACACACTAGATCCCAACTTGGTCGGGGAAATGGGGATGCATTATTAACAAAATGCAAAGACTTTGCTGTGACATTCTTGACCCCAAAGATATGGATCAAGGCTCATGATGTGGCTAGGAACTACCTAGCTAGCTAATTCCACGATGTATCTGCATCATACCTAAAATTGATTATATATGACACATTAACCATATTTTATAATATCTTTGACTACGTATGCTAATAATAGAGATGCCAAATTCATTTAGATAGGGACCGGTTGGTAGTCTAAATGAGATTTCGGATCCAAAATTCACAGTATGGACCTAGCTAGAATTGATCTGATATCGAATGTATTGGCCCGATTGACAGTATTAAAGTATAATAGTGAGTCGTACCCTCCCAAGTAGAACTCCTCTCCCAAGATAAGAGAAGAGGTGATTGCGACGACGAGGGTCTGGACGGGCTGGTAAACGGCGACGAAGACGGGCCCGCCTTTATCGATGCACCAAATCTGTACAGCGAAGGCAATCCCTGATGCCACCACTCCCTGCACCATAGAACTTGGCTGTCATCTCTTTTTTCTTGCCAAAACCACACACGCATATACATGTTGGTGTGTGTGTGTGTGTGTACATAAATATACACCTACGACTTTCTATAATTTGCTGAATAAATATATAGGAATATAAGGCACTGTTTCTGAATTTTGACATTTTAATATGGTATATTTTGCAAAGCAAGATCACAGGAGGGTACATTATATTGACTTAACATATGGTACATCACATGGCTCAACGCAACCATGGAGGTTTAAGCCCCACTAGTGCTTCAATAATGCTCTCTATTGTTTCGACAGCTTATTTAATATTGACCCTTCTCCTAATTTGAAAAAAAATTAAAATGTTCTTTTTTTTTTCTTTTCGAGCTAGCTAGCTTTCTCGTTCCATTTCATTGTCATCAAATTTTCTCAATATATGTATTCATTTAATGCACATAATTCTCTGGCCATAAATTTTTTATGTTGCTATCATAGCGTTGATTTTTTATTACAATAATTAATTTGTAGTATGATATCTCAGTTCCGTTCTTCCTTTTAGTTTAGCTAATTATAGGGGTATGCATGTGAAAAGGTAATACTGATGAGAATGAATTAATTATCCAATACAACCACGGATAATTCTTTTCGCCTACCTAGCTATAATCAATTTTATCCCTTTTTTCGGCAAGGTTTATCTAACATATTACCAACCAAAGTCGTTCGTAAGCATTAATATATAGTAGTGTTAATTTTGTAGTTTATGTACTTAATTAATAATGTATTTATTAAGTATATATTCAAACATTAACTAAAGTGTTCTCCTAATGAAGGAGATTATGAAAGTTGGTTAGTGTGCCTATAGAATTTGAAGATTGTTAGATTACCATATTGCCCCGAAAATCATGCACTGAATTTTATATACTTACGGCGTAGAAGACGCTGAAGACTTCGGAGCCGGTGCGGATGAGCCATGCCTCGCCGTTCCTCTCGAAGAAGGCGGCGATGACGAGGAACTGCAGGATTCCGAAGAAGCACTGGTAGGATGTGAAGGAGAGGCGTGCCGGGTAGCGCTTGAGCACGGGCGCCTGCAGCACGAGCCACCCCGCCCACGACAGGCAGTGCCCTATCAGGTACAAGCACCCCAGCGTCCAGCTCTTCCCGCTCGCATCCCCCAGCACCACCGGCGCAACCGCCTCCGCCACCGACCTCTGCAACGACGCCGGCGGGGTGTAGATGGCCGGTCCCTTGAACAAAGTGATCACCGACGCTCCCGCCACGCAGATCAGCAGCCCCGCCACCTTCGAGATCCCGTCCTTCCGATCCAACCTCACTTTCTCTATCCTGCGCACAAACATTAAAATTAAAAATTAATTATAATCTTTTGATTTTGTGGTGAAGAGGAATATTGTTTGTTTGCCTGAGGACGGCGGCCATGAGGAATGTTATGGCGGGAACGGAGTTTTGTATGGCGGAGGCGAAAGTTGGTGAAGTGTTGTCGAGGCCGACCAGGTAGAACCCTTGGTTTGCGGTTATCCCAACTATTGCAAGGAGGAAGAATTCCAGGATGAAGCTCCATGTGATGGGTGGCCTCTCCTTCCTGTCATATATATATATATATATTTATGGCATATGATGATGATGATGAGGTGTATATATATATATATGTGTACGTACTTTTCAAGAAAGTAGGCGAAGGGGAGGAGAAGGATGAAGGCAAGGATGTTTCTATAAACAGGAAACACAATCTTGCTGATGCCCATGTTGAGGGCGAGGCGGGAGACCACATGGAAACCTGCATAACCGAACTGCAACGTCAGCATAGCTATGTGGAGCTGGAATTTCTCTGGGATGGAGCACATTCTCCGCCCCAAACCCGACCCGCCGCCTGCATCCGCCATTGCTACCTAGCTGCGCTGGAGATGATGATGAATGAGGAAGAGGAGTGTTGTGGTGGTGGTGATTGTGATTGTGAGATTTAGGGTAGAGCTTAGGGTGTTATAAATATAGTTAAGGAGAGCAACTGTGTGTGTGTGGAAGATACATGGCCCCACATGAGGATGAGGGGCCTAACTCAAAATGTCACCCTTTTAAATGTTTTATGCTTGTCCCCCACATTCGTATCCTTCATACTATACTATACTATTACTATTACTATTACTATTACTATTACTATTACTATACTCTTTTTTACCTATATATTGCTTGACATGACAACCCCTCATCCCACTACCTAAACCGCGATCATCACGCACTCTTCTAATCCTTCATACTCTAATCGCCACTCCAACCAACCTTAAACTTGACTTATTTGAAATCGACTTTATGTTTATTATTTAACTTAACTGATTTTCATAAACTTTCTGAATTTAAATTTAAACATTAATCAATCTTCTTTTACAATTTAAATTACAAACTTTTACTTAAACTCAACATAAATACCAAGTTGTAACCATTTTATATTGTCAGGCCAGAAAATAATTTAACAAACTTACTTACGAGTCGAATAGTGATGGGCTCAAGCTCGACTAATCTAGTTAATAAGCGCTCTCTTATACAAGCTTTTATCGAGTGGATATCTAAATATTTAGTTCACGAGTCACTTAATTCAATTACAGCCTTGGGTCAAGCTAGGTAAGTGGAACATGAGTTCCTTTTTTGTAGAGTCTTAGAAGATCCCAATATGAATTATTTAAATGAAATAATAATTAAATTGGTTTATGCATAGTAATAAATAGAGGGTAAAGAAGAATGAGATGTGTGTGGTAAAAGAAAAGAAATTGGAAGGGAGGGTGGTATTAATGATGAAAATTGAAGGAGTGTGGGGTATTGTTTTTGAAGGGTGTGGTGGTGAGCCGCCACCCAAGATAGCGCGCGCGCACGAGGGTACGCCTTCCACCGTGCGACTGTCCTCTTCCACCCTTCCTTAACCCCACCACCCCTACCCCTACCCCTCCCCATTTAATCGTCTACATGCATATATATATCTACTTTTTCACTATCAAATCCAAATCTCATTTTTTTTCCCTTTAACTTTAAAGATATCAATAAGTAGATTAAACTTTAATATTTATGTAATTTGGAAGATATATATAAATCACTATTTCTGAAATATTATAAAATGCGACATACTAAAATGAACAGTGCTCACGATAGATGATCACAAATAATAACCAATATAAGCATACAAAAAACAATGCGCTTTCATTTATTAAGGTTGTCATGTTCATGTGGTATTTTTTGAAAGTAAGCTTTATTAGAAGATTCTCTTTTGTGCAAAGGGTGAGGGCTAATGTTCGACAATCCAATATTATCTAAGTACATTCTTCAATTCATAAATAATAAATTAAAAAAAATAATTGCAATACTAGATATTAGTATTTTGTTATTTCTTGGGTTAACGTCATCAGAGCAATTATTGTTGCATTTGCTTCGTTTTATTGTTTTAAAGTAAATAATCACATACAGTATATTATTCACATTTTTTACTGAAGGGCATACATATACTGCTGAACAATCCAACGTTTGCAAATTTTTATATCCGTATCACAACATAAGCATAATAATGAAATGAAATACATAGTAATATTATAAATTATTTTCTTTTATAACCATTAGTTAGTGTTGGGAGTCACGGCACTAAATTATTATGAATAAGCTTCGATTTTTGGCCCGTTGACTCTAATAACTTCATATGAATTGCATTTTTGCATGTGCAATCATATAGGAGGTAAATAGGCATTTTTACATCATGCTATTTTGACGCTCACCACTACTTTTGGAATTTTAGGTTATATCTTATAGATTATCTAAAACGGGTTGTTTATTTAATTACATAACTCTAATGTAAAATAATATTTTATTCCTCTAATTTTTCTTATTATAGATTTTTAAGTTATAAATGCACGACAAACTTATAGTGAGGTTTAATAAGATAATACAATTAAATAGATATAATACAAACTGAATTAAAGGAATAAGAAGAAAATCTATATTAATTCCGAGTAGTGCTATTTGGACATAGTATGTCCGGCCATACAATGAGTTTTTTTTTGCAAATCGTATCGATTTAGTTTAGAATCGATTTATTTATGAAAGGAAATATATTATTCCTAAAATATCTTTTACATAAATTTATTTTTCACTATTTTATTTTATTTTTTAAAAAAAATAATATCTAATATAGTATTAAAACCATGCAATGGATTAATTGCATAAAGAAATTCAAATTTAAAAATTTTTAATTTCAATCTGAAACCAAATTATAAATGTGGAAAAGGGTAAAATATCAATATGAGTAGCACACTATTTTTTTAACTTAAATTACAAATAATTTATTAAGATTATGCATTAAAATAGCCTTGTATGGCTAGCCATACTATGTCCGAATAGATTTATTGTAAACTAATTGAGTAATTAAAACTTGGGCACCTTACATTAATGGGGAAGTTGCTATCATTGAACTGTTGATTATCTAATTAATTGCAACTATTAATTTATAGATCTTTTCAAAATTTAACTTTTGAGTCCATGTTTTAAGCATCATCATATCAGAATTATCTCAAAAGTAAGATTATGCAGATGCCTAAGATATTGCATTTGGATGGCCATGAATTGGCCTAATTAACACTTTATTTTATGCGCTTTTTCTCCACCTTTTCACATTCTATAGAAAAGAAAGGAGAGAGGGAATCCATGTTGACCTTCCTAAGTATAGTAAATATTTACAATTACTTGACTTAGTATTGGGATTAGGGGTTTATGAGCCCACTTTTAAATTAACTACTATTATTGTAGTTGATTGAGAAACTCGAGACATTAAATATACTATATTATACCACTATACACAAAATAGTGCTGTATTAATATTATGGCCGCTTAAATTTGTCCTGTACATTTATATATAAAATAGTCTTTGGTAGAAATGACTTTCCACCATTGTTACTAATTTATTCAATAACCAATAATAAATTTAAATTGAAGAAGAGAAGTCTCAGTTTTACAACTATTTCAGGCTCAAATGAAGATTCTGCATGCGGTCTCCCCTTATTCACATTCAAACTTTACCCAACTTTTGCACAAATTAACTATATTTTGGTATTTTTGATGCTTCGATACTCAATAGATGTATTTCATTGTTTTAGTCCGACAAAAATTATTATTCGGTACCTAATAACCGTGTCGGCAATTAGGAACCAATGTGAAATTTTTTTATTGAGTTATTAAAACTAGAGGGTGATTTCTGCCGGCCAAAATGATAAAATAAATTTGTAAATACAATATCTTGATATATCGATTCACAAGAATTTGTATAAAATTTTTGGACTTTGGGCCTATAAAAGGCTGTGTGATTTATATAAAACAAGATATTATGATGTATGATTTATATTATATACTCTAATTATTCCTACCAAACGAGTCCTACGCGTATAAAGTCAATATATTGCAAATAACATTGATGTGCATTATTATTGTAGTGCAATAATTTACATTTGGCATAATAAATTCATACTATTATTTTTGCAAAAAAAAGTTTATAATTGATCTGAATTTTGTCATGCAAATTATCTTGCCCGATATTCCACAAAGGGAGACGAGACAATTTACAAGATACATGTTGTTACTTTTCGCTAGTTATGATTAAATATACTGTAAAAGAATAAAATCGTCGAGACCGAATATACATAAATAACAAATCAACTGTTGGATCAGTGCCACTTCAAGCTAAGAGGTGAAAGGAGATTTTTGATAAACTAAATAACAGACTAAACTATTAGAAGAAATTAGTTCGCACAATCTCTTTTAGATTAATAATTCTCCCAGAAATAGATAGAGGGATTGTATATTATATATAGGTGTTGTTTGTTATGAGAATGAGAATTATACATTTTCATGATAATATATACGGAGTATATATATTGATCAAATTCGAATTTAAATGATGCATTCATCTGCCAAATTGATCATGCATTCATGGTAGATTTTTTATGATAAAAAATTGTGATTCTTAATTATAATTTTAAAATGTGATTATCATTTGAACATTGCGAAGAAAAACTAATAATACTGGGATGGGCCTTGAGAGTCGAAAACGGGCCGACATACTATTGGACTTCATATGTGCATTTGTTTGTTGGGTGTTTTTATATATAGACTATTTTTTTCCTTTTCTATAGCCAAATAATATTCCGTGTCTTCACTTCCTATAATTTTTGAGGATGCCAAATTAAAAGGGATAAAAACGATGCACTTGAT